>JANAVB010037819.1:23133648-23201148 GCA_029216955.1 Iris pallida | reverse complement strand
TCTGCTTCCAGAAGTCGGTCTCGACTTTAAGCCTGAATTTGAGCATCGCCTTGGTCAGGTTCAAGGCTCTCCTGGCAGCAGGGGATTGGTCGAAAAGGAATAAGGCTTCTGCTCGGGTCACATCGTCTTCAGCGACACGGATTGCTTGGAATATGTCCTCGAAGGCTAGTTTGCTCCACTTGGACAGAGCTTTCCTGGTGGCTTTGAGCTTGTTGCTGACCCGAGTGAGAGGGTTGGGGGAGTCCTGACTGTTCCACGCCTCCGCAACGATGCTCAAGAACTGCGGGTGATCGGTCCAAAAATCGAGGAATTGGAAGTTCTTTTTGGGTTGGTAGTTGTTGTTTTTGATTTCCACCAGGATAGGGGCGTGGTCGGATTCTGTTGAATTGAGGTGAGACAGGGTGGAGCTGATCCTCATGCCGTGCCAGTAAGCGTTGGTGAGGGCTCTGTCCAGACGGGAGTATTGACGGCGTTCGCCTTCCTGCATGTTACACCATGTGAATTTGCTGCCTTTGAACTGGAGAGGAGTAAGGTGAGCATTGAATATGAAGTCGTTGAAGTCCTGCATGGCTGATAGGGGCGGAGGACGTCCTCCGATCTTCTCGTCTCTGCAGGTGATGGCGTTGAAGTCCCCGATGCAAAGCCAGGGGAGTTGGGATTGTGGAGATAGGTGTCGAGGAGGTCGTTCCAGAGGTGTTTACGTTCCGCGATGACACAGCTGCCGTGGACCGCTGAAAGAATGGCCCGTTCCGGGAGGGTGGGGTGAGTGACCCAGCAGGAGAGGGCTTGTTGTGAGTCCTGGATGATTTCGAGTTTAATGTCCTTCGATCCGAGAATCCAAATGTCATGCCTGCCGGCAATCGCTGTGGAGGCCCAGAGCTAACTGGGTAGATTTAAGACGTTTGGAGGGGATTTTGGGTTCAATGATGATGAAGATGTCAATCTTGTGAATTTTCGAAGGCTGGAAATTCTTCTTAATGTCGGTTTGTTTGCCAGACCTCGAACATTCCAAGAAATGATGTTAAGCATTTGTTTGGTTATGGGGGTGTTTTTTGTTCCGCCTTGCGGGGATCTGGTTTGGATGTTGGCAGTTTTGACGGTGCCTGATTCACTCCGTTGGGAGTTCGATGGTTCCGCATTCAAAGTAGTGGGAGGATTGAGGTTGAGGCACTCGAGCGGGCCTGATGAGGGGCCTATCAGGTCACCAGCTGAGTCGACTACCGGGTCCTCCGTGGGGATGGTTAGGGAGTCGTGCTCGTTCTCAATCAACATTTGCTGAAGGGGAAATCCTGCGGCTAGGACTTGCAGGCCTCTTCTCGCTTGGTCGGGGCCGAGGATGGCAAGGGCGTCTACGACCGTTTCCGATCTGGGGGTTGGTGAGCTTCGTCGTTGAGGGGATGTAGGGGGGCGTTTCCTTGACCTGTGGAGAGGTTCTGGGGATCTGCGCTACCCGGGTCGAAAGTTTCCACCAATTGCGAGGAGTTGGGAGAGAGAGGCGTTTGCTTGGGACTGCTGGAGCCTTCCGGAGGGTCTGCGTCTGGATCCTCTGATTGAAGGATGGCGAATTGGTTGGAGATCTCTATTTGTTGGGGGATGAAAGGGATCAGGGCCCTGCTTGGTTGATCGACGGGTTCGGGTGCTCCGTTACTGGAGTCGAATCGAATATGGGAGTTCGAAGAGGGAGGATGGGCGGCTTGGGGGATTGTCCGGTAGGTAGGTCGGAGTCTTTCTTGGATGGCTTCTTTTTAAGCTCCGGGTGAAGGCGATGACAGTACTTGGGTTGGTGGCCTCTTAGGTGGCAATGCTTGCAGTACAATATGTGATTGTCGTAGAGGATTTGTTGAGTGTGGGAGCGGTTGCCTAGCTCGATAGTGATGAAGTTGGGTGGATCTGAAGTGAGATCTAGCTCGACACAGATTTTGGCGTAGTGGGCTTTAGTGAGGTTGCTCGTCTCGGGTGCCGTAGCCACGTACGTCCCGAAGGAGTTGGCGATGCGCCTGAGCGCCGCTGGGACAAAGCAAATGAGGGAGGTTTGGGAGAGTAACCCAAGCAGCAACTGTGGCTGAGTCTTCTTTAGTGTGAACCCTGGGGACCACTTGATGATCTTCATCTGGAAGGTGTCAATCTTGCAAGTGCCCTTGGACCACACAGTTCTATGGTCGCTTTCTGGACACAGGTGAAGGAGAATGTGTCTGGGATCGAGGGGAGCAACTCGATATTCGGAAGCGAGATTCCATTTGGCGATAGCTTCCTGTACCTTGGAAAGTTTGGGACAACCGATGGAAAATTTCAGGACGAATGTGTGAGGACAGGCCGCAGACAGGGACGACATTTCTTTGTCGGAGAAGGAGATGACTGGGGCTGATGTTTCTTGGGGGTAGTCAATGTCCGGCAGATGGACATCTGGGATAATGGTGCCCTTCGGGGAATGAGATCCGGACGAAGCATGGCGGCGAAAGAGGGTTGGGACGGACCGGGGGCCGAAGGTCCCGAGGGGGCGGAACGGGCAAGCGAGGTCCACCCTGGGGGAGGGTGATCTCGGAGCTGGGGGGAGGTGTGGAGAGATTCCTTGAGAGAATGCGGAGTGGGGGAGCCGGGGCGACAGGGGAGACGGTGACGCGTCAGAACTCCGCCTTGGGGGACGATGGGGATCTGCGGCGCTACGGCCGCCACGGGGAGGGGGTGGCCGGAAAGGCCGCAAGAGACGTAGCGGAGTCGGCTGAGACTGAGGCAGAGAAAGATGACGGGAAGAATGGATGAAGTCCCGTCGCGGGGGGCGTGGAAGAAGGAACGAGGGGTGGCGGGTGAACAGCGCCAGGGGGGCGGCGGAGAAGGGCGAGGGAGGGGTAGGCGGATTGCGCTGAGGGGTGAGACTGGGGGACCAGCTGAAAGGGCAAAGTCGGAGTTGGTGAGGTGGGGGACGGGGGGCGGTTGGGGGATGAAGAGCAGGGGAGGGGATAATGGATTGCGCAGAGGGGGGAGAACGGCTGGCGCTGAAGAGCGGGGAAAGATGAGTGGATTGCGCTGGAGGGGGGCAGATTGCGCGGAAGAGCAGATGGGGGGGTGAGCGGATTGCGCAAGGAAGTGGGGGAAAGAAGGGTGGGGAGGCATGCGCAAAGGAGCCGGGTGGGGGGACACTTGCTGTGCAAAGTGGAATGATGAGCCATGAGGCTGCTCCTGCTGCACAAAGGAGCCAAGATGCTCAAAAGGACGGGGTCCACCAACCACTGACCCAGCCCAATGAATGCTCGGTGGGGGTCACGTGCTGCGCAAAATGGAATGAGCCATGAGGCTGCTCCTGCTGCGCAAAGGAGTCAAGAATGGGAGACCACTCCTCTCGGGGCCCACCTTGAGAAAGGGAGCGAGCAGGAACTGAAGCGCTGACTGCTTACGCGCCATAGATGGAGTTCCCGAGGGAAAGGGAGGCGGTGGGCTCGAGGACTGAGCAGCCAGGGAGCTCTACTTCCGAGGGGGGAGATACGAATTCGAAAATTTGGAAGGAGCGGTGACGATGAGCTGCTGTCGCTGGACAAAGTCGGGGTCGGCGGTTCCCCCAACCAGGGCGGAGGAGGACGGGGGCCAGGGGGAACACTCGGCGAGGATAGGGATGGGGCAGGGCCGTGGCCGCCCCATGGCGGATAGGAGGTCGCACCGGCCGGCTCGAAGGATGAGGAGGCTGGCGTCGGGGGATGAACGGAGGGGAGGTTGTCGGGTTTGGAGGGCAGCGGGAGGAGCTGAAGCAGGGCTAGAGCCTCCGGGGTCCATTGGAACGCCATCGGAGGAGGGCGGGGCGAAACTACGGAGACGGGCGAAGAAGGAGAGGGGGAGGAGGGGAGGGGTGGGCCGGCCGGCCTAAGCCGGCCAAGGGGATGGGAGAGCGGAAGAGGAGACCTGGGGTGGAGAAAACATTTCTTTTTCTATATATATATATTAATATATATATATATATATATATAATATATATAATATAATATATATATATATATATATATATACATCAATATTCGATGTAATTGATCATGTATTTGCTTATCAGAAAGACCATCTATGTTCCATTCATAGATTTCTCCAGCACAGTAATGATTCTGAATTATAGAATCATTTTCCTCATATAACACATCCATGGGAGAAGGTCTTTTGTAGTAATATTAATCAAATGGGTTTGTCATATTTGACAGTATTAACTCTTTCGATTCATATTTCGCTGAACCGCTTCTAAAGAGTTTGAACCGAATTAAAAGAATTATACATTTCCTCTAATTCAATAGGATTAAGTTGTTCATCTTGAGTAGAACAAGTCTCCCTAGAGTCAGATTCAGACTCTTGACCATTCTGGGTCGAGGATTCTCCTTGTAGCATATTAAGGTGCTTAAAATGTTCTAGGAGATTCATAACTGAGAAATCCATCTCAGATAAGCAATCAGAAGCTGAATCTTCTAATATAGAAGAAAGCAAAATAAAAAAGTTTCAAATAAATGAATCCAATGTAGTTCACCCAATATATGCTTCCAAATCAGATTCTCAGTCATCTAAATTAGATGAGGAGCCGACAATGTCGGAAATGGCATTTAATTTTTAATGGATTATAGGCTCTCACCAGCGATGATTGAGTGCTGTAAGAAAGAATATTACAGCGAAGCAAATAGAGAATTTAGGGAATGGTTTCAACACCAATTCAAAGTTCATCAACGTAGAGAATATAGAATAACAATTAAATAAGCCAGAGATGAAGGATAGAATACGACAAGTTGAAGAAGAGTTTAAGCTTCAAACTTGTAGTAATCTTCCAATGCTTTTTGGGATCGGAAACAGCATATTGTTTCACTTCCATATGAGGATAGCTTTAATGAGAAAGATATCCCCACCAAGGCGAGGCCATGCCAGATGAATCAGCAATATCTAAAAATATGTAAAAAGGAAATACAGGATTTAATAGACAAGAAGTTAATAAGGAAATCCTACTCTCCATGGAGTTGTACAGCATTCTATGTAATGAATAATGCTGAGAGGGAGAGAGGGTACCAAGATTGGTAATTAATTATAAACCTCTTAATAAGGTTTTAAAATGGATTAGATATCCAATCCCTAATAAGAGGGATTTGCTTAACAGAATTGTTAGAGCAAGAATATTTTCCAAATTTGATTTAAAATCAGGCTACTGGCAAATCCAGATAGCTGAACAGGATAGGTATAAGACCGCCTTTACCGTTCCATTTGGGCATTATGAATGGAATGTTATGCCCTTCGGACTAAAGAATGCTCCGTCCGAATTTCAGAATATAATGAATGAATATTCAATAATTATTCTGAATTTATTTTATCTTATATTGATGATATATAATATTTTCTAATTCTCTTGATGAACATTTTAAGCATTTGAAAATTTTTAAGCATTTAGTCATCAAGAATGGATTAGTAATATCAGCACCAAAATGAAATTGTTTCAAACAGAAATAAGATTTTTGGGACAAATATAGCAAATAGGACGATAATTCCTATTGATAGAAGTATTGAATTTGCTTCTAAGTTCCCCGATGAAATAACTGATAATAAACAGTTATAAAGGTTTCTTGGGGCTTTGAACTATGTTTCTGATTTTTATAAGAACATAGCTCAAGATACAAAAATTTTGTATCAAAGATGAAGAAGAATCCACTTGCCTGGTCAGAAGAACATACGAAGGCAGTTAGGATAATAAAGCAGAAGGTTAAGAATTTACCTTGCTTACATTTAGCTAATGCTGAATGGTTTAAAATAGTAGAAACAGATGCTAGTGATATGGGTTATGGAGGCATCTTGACGCAAAGAAACCCTGAGACTAATAAGGAGTCTTAGTTAGGTTTTGTTCGGGTAAATGGAATGATACCCAACTTAATTACTCCATAATTAAGAAAGAAATTCTTTCTATTATTAAATGTATACATAAGTTCCAAGATGATCTGCTTAATCAGAAGTTTTTGCTTAGAATAGATTGTAGCTCTGCAAAAACTGTCTTGGAAAAGGATGTTAAAATCTAGCTTCAAAACAAATCTTTGCTAGATGGCAGGCTGAATTAGCAATTTTTGATTTTGATATTGAATATATTAAAGGTGAAGAAAATAGTCTTCCCGATTTTCTAACGCGTGAATTTTTGCAGAATGAGCAGACGCGATAAGGGCAAGCAGCCCTGGGAGCCTCCCAAATGGGAGCAGCCCAAGAGTCGGAAGACTCACCGGAGGCAGGACCAAATTCCTGTGCGAAGAAATATAATTGTTTCAGCCGATACTGCATGAGCAGTAGAAGGAAAAATTTTCCTACCAAGAGGCAGCTACTCTTGCTGAAATGGAGTCAATTTACACTCAGAAATCAGCTGAGGAAGACATCATATGTCTTGACCGACATGATATTCCTGCATCGCTTGACACATGGGATCCATGGTAGCTCAAAGACAAATACTTTGAGAGAAATTTTTATCCCATAAAAATGAGGGCGAGAATACACTATGAAGGAATGCTATGCTCTACAAATTCGGCAGAGATAGAGCACTTTAGGCAGAATCCTAAAGACCCGCATTCAGAGATTGTATATAGCAAAACTATATACAAAATCCTCACTCCTCAATCGTGGGGTTTGCATCCGAATTTTGAGAGGGCAATGCTCTTCAGAAATAGCACAACTTCAATGAAGTTCACATACTGGGATTATATTGATGCTTTCTTTTATGTGTTTTATTATGAAAATGACAGAAGAAAGCATTCCTGGTTCATTAAGATATGTCCGAAAATATTAGAGCAGGACATACCCACCTGGTTTATTAAATGGTGGAATTACTTTGGAGCTAACCTGGAAATCTTGTCAGGACCATTGCTCAATTTGTTCGACGAATGGGTCGAGAAGGCAAAAATTTGCCAGAAGAAACAGAATTTTATGATGAGGAGACAACTATGTTATTTTTCGTCTCTAATAATATTCCCCACATAATGAAGTGGTCTCTCAAATGTGCAGAGGGAGAATTTGGAATTTATAAATTAAAAAGAATTTTCTCATTAAATGGTGGAATAGAATTAATGAGAAAGAGAAAATTGCAGAAATCAAGGCGTCTCTTGCAGAAGAAGCGAAAGAATCAACCCAGCTGCAAGAAGAGAAGGTAATGGATTATGAGGATAATTACCTAAGAAAATATAAAGATTATATTCTTAGGAAAAATCCTAAAATATCTAAAGAAGAATTGAAAAATCGCTGTCGCAAATATATTCATTCCCAAATGAAGGAAATATTTGGCGATACTGTTTTTAGAGAATTAGATGATGATGAATCAATGAGGTCATCCGAAGCGTCAGTCGCAGCAGCCATAGCGATAAGGAAGAATCTTCCGCAGAAAGCAATAATGAATGGTGGTTGAATCGTCCGCCAGTCACGCGCCACGAAGGCGACCCAGAAATAGTGAAGATGATAGGAAATAAAGGACAACTGTGCGGCAGAGAAATAAAGGTGGAATTGATGAAGACAGCCACGGATATTGATAATTGTGGACGTGGGCCCTACAATCCAGAATTCGGCCAAAATTAAGATAAGGGAGAATCTCCTTTAATAAAGCAAAAGAGATGACATAAAGTTGTCGGACACGTATGTGCCTAATACACTACGTAGCTCCAATAATTCACTCGAGGCGGTGCTTCTGGACAGATGGCTTGCAATAACCTGATACTGCCGGTTGGCTTCGGGTGTGTTTGTACTATAAATAGAGGCCTTCTGCCTCATTTGGGTGTGCAAGTTTGTACTAGTTTTTTTTATTTTCCTCTGCAAGAGTGTGAGTTTGTGAGTGCTGTGTACTACTACTAATATCAATAAAAGTTCAAGTTTGCTATTTCGATCTTGTTTTCTCTACTCTACTGGCCGCTTTGAAGATCCTGTTTGCAATTGGTATCAGAGCCATGATGGCTCGAGAGTAGGTAATTTCTATCTTGCTAATTTCTTTATGTGACTATTAAAATGTAATCTGCTGTTGTTTTACTACTAGTTGTTATGTTTGAATGCTTAGGGATAGTTTGTATGGTGTGTCTATGTTTGTGGGACGGCACCAAAGTCGCGTAGGCGTTTAATGGCAGAGAGGCCTAGTTTAGCCGTAAATCGTTGACAGCCGTGCAACCTTTTTACTACCAGAAGAATTAAACCTAAGCCATTTAGATATTAGCGATAGTAGTATATTAACAGCAGGATGCAGGTTAATAGTTTACATGAAGAAGGTAGCAAGATAGATCCTCCTAAGATGAGTGACCAGTTGGCAAACCTAATAGGTTCCAATAAGAAGACCCTTAATAAGGGTAAATCAGTTAAGAATACTAATCTGTATGAATTCCTACGGAATTAGAGGAGTTGAACAAATGGACAATTCCTAAAGTTCAACCCAAGGAAATATACCAAATAGGTACTTTTGATTTCAAGTCTTCCATTGCAATTAAAACAATGGAAAGGACTGTCCAAGTCTCAGATAATGAACAAATAATCAAGTTGTTATCTGAAGACGATATCTCTAATTACAGAGATAAATATAATTTATTCATATTGGACTAATACAAGTAGCATTAAAACCTTTAACACTTCAAGGTTTAAATGCATCATTACTGACATCTTTAAGAGATGGTCGGTGTTTGGACTGGGCTCAATCCCTAATGGGAGTCATGCAGACAAGTCTCTGTCATGGTCCAGTATATTTTAATGTTTATCCCAATTTGAGCTTATCTCTAACAGATGCAAACCTGTTAGAAGCTGTGTCTTTGAATCTAAAGACATTTGGTTATTTTCTTCCTGGATCTGAAACTATAGCAATAATCTATAGAGTTCATTTTAAGGTGTTAAATACTTTAGCCCCAAAGGCTAAACACCTTACTAAACCAGGACAGACTACTTTAGTAGAGACTAATAAAGCAGAAGGTTAAGAATTTACCTTGCTTACATTTAGCTAATGCTGAATGGTTTAAAATAGTAGAAACAGATGCTAGTGATAGGGTTATGGAGGCATCTTGAAGCAAAGAAACCCTGAGACTAATAAGGAAGTCTTAGTTAGGTTTTGTTCGGGTAAATGGAATGATACCCAACTTAATTACTCCACAATTAAGAAAGAAATTCTTTCTATTATTAAATGTATACATAAGTTCCAAGATGATCTGCTTAATCAGAAGTTTTTGCTTAGAATAGATTGTAGCTCTGCAAAAACTGTCTTCGAAAAGGATGTTAAAAATCTAGCTTCAAAACAAATCTTTGCTAGATGGCAGGCTGAATTAGCAATTTTTGATTTTGATATTGAATATATTAAAGGTGAAGAAAATAGTCTTCCCAATTTTCTAACGCATGAATTTTGCAGAATGAGCAGACGCGATAAGGGCAAGCAGCCCTGGGAGCCTCCCAAATGGGAGCAGCCCAAGAGTCGGAAGACTCACCGGAGGCATGACCAAATTCCTGTGCGAAGAAATATAATTGTTTCAGCCGATACTGCATCAAATGAGCAGCAGAAGGAAAAATTTTCCTACCAAGAGGCAGCTACTCTTGCTAAAATGGAGTCAATTTACACTCAAAAATCAGCTGAGGAAGACATCATATGTCTTGACCGACATGATATTCCTGCATCGCTTGACACATGGGATCCATGGCAGCTCAAAGACAAATACTTTGAGAGAAATTTTTATCCCATAAAAATGAGGGCGAGAATACACTATGAAGGAATGCTATGCTCTACAAATTCGGCAGAGATAGAGCACTTTAGGCAGAATCCTAAAGACCCGCATTCAGAGATTGTATATAGCAAAATAACTATATACAAAATCCTCACTCCTCAATCGTGGGGTTTGCATCCGAATTTTGAGAGGGCAATGCTCTTCAGAAATAGCACAACTTCAATGAAGTTCACATACTGGGATTACATTGATGCTTTCTTTTATGTGTTTTATTATGAAAATGACAGAAGAAAGCATTCCTGGTTCATTAAGATATGTCCGAAAATATTAGAGCAGGACATACCCACCTGGTTTATTAAATGGTGGAATTACTTTGGAGCTAACCTGGAAATCTTGTCAGGACCATTGCTCAATTTGTTCGACGAATGGGTCGAGAAGGCAAAAATTTGCCAAAAGAAACAGAATTTTTATGATGAGGAGACAACTATGTTATTTTTCGTCTCTAATAATATTCCCCACATAATGAAGTGGTCTCTCAAATGTGCAGAGGGAGAATTTGGAATTTATAAATTAAAAAGAATTTTTCTCATTAAATGGTGGAATAGAATTAATGAGAAAGAGAAAATTGCAGAAATCAAGGCGTCTCTTGCAGAAGAAGCGAAAGAATCAACCCGGCTGCAAGAAGAGAAGGTAATGGATTATGAGGATAATTACCTAAGAAAATATAAAGATTATATTCTTAGGAAAAATCCTAAAATATCTAAAGAAGAATTGAAAAATCGCTGTCGCAAATATATTCATTCCCAAATGAAGGAAATATTTGGCGATACTGTTTTTAGAGAATTAGATGATGATGAATCAATGAGGTCATCCGAAGCGTCAGTCGCAGCAGCCCATAGCGATAAGGAAGAATCTTTCGCAGAAAGCAATAATGAAGTGGTGGTTGAATCGTCCGCCAGTCACGCGCCACGAAGGCGACCCAGAAATAGTGAAGATGATAGGAAATAAAGGACAGCTGTACGACAGAGAAATAAAGGTGGAATTGATGAAGACAGCCACGAATATTGATAATTGTGGACGTGGGCCCTACAATCCAGAATTCGGCCAAAATCAAGATAAGGGAGAATCTCCTTTAATAAAGCAAAATGAGATATGACATAAAGTTGTCGGGACACGTATGTGCCTAATACACTACGTAGCTCCAATAATTCACTCGAGGCGGTGCTTCTGGACAGATGGCTTGCAATAACCTGATACTGCCGGTTGGCTTCGGGTGTGTTTGTACTATAAATAGAGGCCTTCTGCCTCATTTGGGTGTGCAAGTTTGTACTAGTTTTTTTTTATTTTCCTCTGCAAGAGTGTGAGTTTGTGAGTGCTTGTACTACTACTAATATCAATAAAAGTTCAAGTTTGCTATTTCGATCTTGTTTCTCTACTCTACTGGCCGCTTTGAAGATCCTGTTTGCAATTGGTATCAGAGCCATGATGGCTCGAGAGTAGGTAATTTCTATCTTGCTAATTTCTTTATGTGACTATTAAAATGTAATCTGCTGTTGTTTTACTACTACTAGTTGTTATGTTTGAATGCTTAGGGATAGTTTGTATGGTGTGTCTATGTGTTGTGGGACGGCACCAAAGTCGCGTAGGCGTTTAATGGCAGAGAGTGCCTAGTTTAGCCGTAAATCGTTGACAGCCGTGCAACCTTTTTACTACCAGAAGAATTAAACCTAAGCCATTTAGATATTAGCGATAGTAGTAGTGATATTAACAGCAGGATGCAGGTTAATAGTTTACATGAAGAAGGTAGCAAGATAGATCCTCCTAAGATGAGTGACCAGTTGGCAAACCTAATAGGTTCCAATAAGAAGACCCTTAATAAGGGTAAATCAGTTAAGAATACTAATCTGTATGAATTCCCTACGGAATTAGAGGAGTTGAACAAATGGACAATTCCTAAAGTTCAACCCAAGGAAATATACCAAATAGGTACTTTTGATTTCAAGTCTTCCATTGCAATTAAAACAATAGAAAGGACTGTCCAAGTCTCAGATAATGAACAAATAATCAAGTTGTTATCTGAAGACGATATCTCTAATTACAGAGATAAATATAATTTTATTCATATTGGACTAATACAAGTAGCATTAAAACCTTTAACACTTCAAGGTTTAAATGCATCATTACTGACATCTTTAAGAGATGGTCGGTGTTTGGATTGGGCTCAATCCCTAATGGGAGTCATGCAGACAAGTCTCTGTCATGGTCCAGTATATTTTAATGTTTATCCCAATTTGAGCTTATCTCTAACAGATACAAACCTGTTAGAAGCTGTGTCTTTGAATCTAAAGACATTTGGTTATAATTTTCTTCCTGGATCTGAAACTATAGCAATAATCTATAGAGTTCATTTTAAGGTATTAAATACTTTAGCCCCAAAGGCTAAACACCTTACTAAACCAGGACAGACTACTTTAGTAGAGACTAATCTTTTGACTACTAAAGTAGCTACTAATAGAATAATCAAGTGGGAAGAAATAAACTTTTCCAATGAATGGACTCTGAATATGGCTGTACCTCCGAAACCCATAATGGATTCGGAAATAGACCAGATAATTCAGACTCCAGATGGCGATATGGAAGTTAGATTTACTCCACAAATAAAAGCCAGAATCTCTACATCAAGTTCTAGGAGATTCATAACTGAGAAATCCATCTCAGATAAGCAATCAGAAGCTGAATCTTCTAATATAGAAGAAAGCAAAATAAAAAAGCTTCAAATAAATGAATCCAATGTAGTTCACCCAATATATGCTTCCAAATCAGATTCTCAGTCATCTAAATTAGATGAGGAGCCGACAATGTCGGAAATGGCATTTAATTTTTAATGGATTATAGGCTCTCACCAGCGATGATTGAGTGCTGTAAGAAAGAATATTACAGCGAAGCAAATAGAGAATTTAGGGAATGGTTTCAACGCCAATTCAAAGTTCATCAACGTAGAGAATATAGAAAAATGTATGAAGAAGACCTTCCAAATATGCAGAAGGTACGATGGTTCCGAGATTGGTTCCTTGAAGAATATCTTAGTGGTAGAATAAGACATATAAATATCATTGAGGAGCAATTTAAGATTTGGACCACTAAGGGAGGACAGAAAATAAAATCGTTATATCCTCCTAATGAATCTCTTAAAATATCTGCTCCGTTCAATACTAATATTGAGGCTAATTCGTTCTATAAGGCTATAGAACATGAGAAAGCCACAATAAAGGAGTTACAGAAAATAATACTGCAAAATAATTATACTAATACCTTTATTCAAGTTATGGGTAAACAATTAACCCGAATAGAGGAGAATATTCAGAAGCTACATGATAAATTTAATTCACTTAAAGGAGTGGAGCTTCATGAGAGTCCTATTGTTAAACCCAAAATGGAAACAAGTAGGATTCCAATTAGACCTCCAATGGAAGTCACCGACTATAAGTTTAGATCTAAGTCAGAATTTACTAAGGAAGATCTGAAGGAGTTAGTCGAGCAATTCAGAAATCAAAGCGTTAATGTACTCTCTGAAGAAGAATTAGAGTACGAACGTCTTAAAGAGGAATTTCTGAATTATGATTCTAATAAGGCTGAGGATACACCTAAGCACCTTAATGTGCTACAAGGAGAATCCTCGACCCAGAATGGTCAAGAGTCTGAATCTGACTCTAGGGAGACTTGTTCTACTCAAGATGAACAAGTTAATCCTATTGAATTAGAGGAAATGTATAATTCTTTTAATTCGGTTCAAAACTCTTTAGAAGCGGTTCAGCGAAATATGAATCGAGAAAGAGTTAATACTGTCAAATATGACAAACCCAATTTGATTAAATATTACTACAAAAGACCTTCTCCCATGGATGTGTTATATGAGGAAAATGATTCTATAATTCAGAATCATTACTGTGCTGGAGAAATCTATGAATGGAACATAGATGGTCTTTCTGATAAGCAAATACATGATCAATTACATCGAATATTGATGTATTCCAATGTTGCTAAAGCCGCTGGTAATAATGATCGACAAATTGCCTTATTTGTCGCCAGTAGATTTACAGGCATCCTGCAAGGATGGTGGGATCATTGCCTGAGTAATGAGCAACGTATGAAAATAATAAATGTCACTAAAACAGAAGATGGACAGCAGAAATCTGATGCTGTTTATACTCTAATATACAATATATTAGAGCATTTCACAGGACATATTTCTGATGGGGGGAGAATTAGAACCCTATTACAGAATTTGCGATGTCCAACTTTGACCCATTTCAGATGGTATAAAGATACTTTTCTGAGTAAAATCATGGCGCTAGATGATGCCAATGCATCACACTGGAAGTCCAAATTTATTGATGGACTACCCAACCTTTTTGCTGAGAAAATACGGCAAAAGTTAAAGGAAAGGAATAATGGTGAAATACCATATCAGAATTATACCTATGGAGCATTGATTAATGCTTGTGTTCAAGAAGGCTTAGCTTTATGTAATGATTTAAAGCTAAGGAATCAGTTGAAATCACAGAGGCTTTCGGAGAGAAAGCAATTAGGTGAATTTTGTAGCCAATTTGCTGTAGATGATTACAAGCCTTATGATAAAAAGGGAAAGGCTAAGAAGGACTATAATAGAGAAAAAGGAAATAAGTCCTATTATAGGAGAAGAAAGAAGAAGAAGTATCCCCAGCAATACAAGGAGAAAGAAAAGGGGAAAGAGAAAAAATCTTCTCATAAGAGGAAATCCTCTAAAGAAATAAAATGCTACAAATGTGGTAAAATAGGTCATTATGCTAATAGGTGTTATACTAAGAAGAAAATCCAAGAAATAGAGGATGAAGGGTTAAAGAAAACCCTGTACAAAATATTAATAAATTCTGATGAAGAATTAGGTTCATCAGACGAGTCTAGTGATGACGAGTCGATTAATATGTGTGAATGTGATAGTGAATGTAGCTGTGAGGAATGTTCCAATGAACATGATCTTGAGTATTATAAATCCATAGTCGAAATGAATGGATTGTCAATTAATGTATTGACTGCTCAAGATAAAGGAGAGATAATTAAATCTCTATTATCTACTGAGATCAGTAGAAATGCTAGAGAAAAGTTAATAGACTTTCTTAGCTTAGAAGAGAGGTCAAATGGTAGTTCCTTGAATGAGGAAGGAACTAATAAGAAAGAAGAATTTTACAGCATGGATGAAGTCCTCCGACGATATAGGAATAAGGAGGTAAAAGCTGTAACAATATAGGATCTCTAAAATGAGATTAAGGTATTGAAAAAAGAAATAAAAGAGTTAAAATCTCAAGATGAGATGACTCAAATAAGACTAGCCAATTTAGAGACAGTAGCTAAGAATATGATAATGCATACCAATGAGCAAGGGGAAAGTTCAAAAAGAAGTAATACTTCTACCCCTGGGGTTTCTGATGAGGAAACTGAACCTCAACAGAAATTAGAGAAAATAGATCTCTATGTTACCCAAAAATGGTACATTCAAATAGATTTACTCATTAATAATGAGTATTATATTAAGAATTTAATTGCATTAGTTGATAGTGGTGCCGATCTTAATTGTGGAGTAATTAAGTTGGGTATCATTCCATTTACCCGAACAAAACCTAACTAAGACTTCCTTATTAGTCTCAGGGTTTCTTTGCTTCAAGATGCCTCCATAACCTATATCACTAGCATCTGTTTCTACTATTTTAAACCATTCAGCATTAGCTAAATGTAAGCAAGGTAAATTCTTAACCTTCTGCTTTATTATCCTAACTGCCTTCGTATGTTCTTCTGACCAGGCAAGTGGATTCTTCTTCAATCTTTGATACAAAATTTTTGTATCTTGAGCTATGTTCTTATAAAAATCAGAAACATAGTTCAAAGCCCCAAGAAACCTTTGTAACTGTTTATTATCAGTTATTTCATCGGGGAACTTAGAAGCAAATTCAATACTTCTATCAATAGGAATTATCGTCCTATTTGCTATATTATGTCCCAAAAATCTTATTTCTGTTTGGAACAATTTCATTTTTGGTGCTGATATTACTAATCCATTCTTGATGACTAAATGCTTGAAAATTTTCAAATGCTTAAAATGTTCATCAAGAGAATTAGAAAATATTAATATATCATCAATATAAGATAAAATAAATTTAGAATAATTATTGAATATTTCATTCATTATATTCTGAAATTCGGACGAAGCATTCTTTAGTTCGAAGGGCATAACATTCCATTCATAATGCCCAAATGGAACGGTAAAGGCGGTCTTATACCTATCCTGTTCAGCTATCTGGATTTGCCAGTAGCCTGATTTTAAATCAAATTTGGAAAATATTCTTGCTCTAACAATTCTGTTAAGCAAATCCCTCTTATTAGGGATTGGATATCTAATCCATTTTAAAACCTTATTAAGAGGTTTATAATTAATTACCAATCTTGGTACACCTCTCTCCCTCTCAGCATTATTCATTACATAGAATGCTGTACAACTCCATGGAGAGTAGGATTTCCTTATTAACTTCTTGTCTATTAAATCCTGTATTTCCTTTTTACATATTTCCAGATATTGCTGATTCATCTGGCATGGCCTCGCCTTGGTGGGGATATCTTTCTCATTAAAGCTATCCTCATATGGAAGTGAAACAATATGCTGTTTCCGATCCCAAAAAGCATTTGGAAGATTACTACAAGTTTGAAGCTTAAACTCTTCTTCAACTTGTCGTATTCTATCCTTCATCTCTGGCTTATTTAATTGTTCAGAGAATTGTATTTGCCTTATTTCCTCCCTGAGAAAATTGATTTGATTTTCTTTAAAATCAATTTCTCTTATTTCATTGAGGATTTTAATCATTGGATCACGAATAAATTTAAAGGTCACTTCTCTACCCTTATATATAGTAGAAATTCCCTTCAAATTAATACTCTTTATTGGCATGAGTTTTTCTAGGAAAGGGGTTCCTAGAATAACATGCTGAGTTATTTCCTTAACTACCACAAATTATAGTGGTATGGTGGCCGAATTTTTACAGACATTAACATCTGTAACCTTATATGGTGCTGTCAATGCTTTATTATTAGCAGCACTTAGTGTTTGAGTAGTGCGTTCGCAATACTTGATTGGAATTACACCCTCTTTAACACAATTAAGATCGGCACCACTATCAACTAATGCAATTAAATTCTTAATATAATACTCATTATTAATGAGTAAATCTATTTGAATGTACCATTTTTGGGTAACATAGAGATCTATTTTCTCTAATTTCTATTGAGGTTCAGTTTTCTCATCAGAAACCTTCTCTACTCTACTGGCCGCTTTGAAGATCCTGTTTGCAATTGGTATCAGAGCCATGATGGCTCGAGAGTAGGTAATTTCTATCTTGCTAATTTCTTTATGTGACTATTAAAATGTAATCTGCTGTTGTTTTACTACTACTAGTTGTTATGTTTGAATGCTTAGGGATAGTTTGTATGGTGTGTCTATGTGTTGTGGGACGGCACCAAAGTCGCGTAGGCGTTTAATGGCAGAGAGTGCCTAGTTTAGCCGTAAATCGTTGACAGCCGTGCAACCTTTTTACTACCAGAAGAATTAAACCTAAGCCATATCTACATTTATTATTTCCATACGTTGCTCATTACTCAGGCAATGATCCCACCATCCTCGCAGGATGCCTGTAAATCCACTGGCGACAAATAAGGCAATTTGTCGATCATTATTACCAGCGGCTTTAGCAACATTGGAATACATCAATATTCGATGTAATCGATCATGTATTTGCTTATCAGAAAGACCATCTATGTTCCATTCATAGATTTCTCCAGCACAGTAATGATTCTGAATTATAGAATCATTTTCCTCATATAACACATCCATGGGAGAAGGTCTTTTGTAGTAATATTTAATCAAATTGGGTTTGTCATATTTGACAGTATTAACTCTTTCTCGATTCATATTTCGCTGAACCGCTTCTAAAGAGTTTTGAACCGAATTAAAAGAATTATACATTTCCTCTAATTCAATAGGATTAACTTGTTCATCTTGAGTAGAACAAGTCTCCCTAGAGTCAGATTCAGACTCTTGACCATTCTGGGTCGAGGATTCTCCTTGTAGCACATTAAGGTGCTTAGGTGTATCCTCAGCCTTATTAGAATCATAATTCAGAAATTCCTCTTTAAGACGTTCGCCAATTCTTCTTCAGAGAGTACATTAACGCTTTGATTTCTGAATTGCTCGACTAACTCCTTCAGATCTTCCTTAGTAAATTCTGACTTAGATCTAAACTTATAGTCGGTGACTTCCATTGGAGGTCAAATTGGAATCCTACTTGTTTCCATTTTGGGTTTAACAATAGGACTCTCATGAAGCTCCACTCCTTTAAGTGAATTAAATTTATCATGTAGCTTCTGAATATTCTTCTCTATTCGGGTTAATTGTTTACCCATAACTTGAATAAAGGTATTAGTATAATTATTTTGCAGTATTATTTTCTGCAACTCCTTAATTGTTTACCCATAACTTGAATAAAGGTATTAGTATATATATATATATATATATATATATATATATATATATATATATATATTTATATATATATATATATATATATATATATATATATATATATATATATATATATATATATAAATAAAAAATATATAAATATATAAATATATAAATATATATATATATATAATATATATATATATATATATATATATATATATATATATATATATATATATATATATAAATAAAAAATATATAAATATATAAATATATAAATATATATATATATATAAAATATATATATATATATATATATATATATATATATATATATATATATATATATATATAGATCTTCGCTTTAGCGATCGCCTAAACCCTAGTCGCTCCCATCTTTGTCCACGACTCCGGCTTGGCCTCTGGCCGAGCCGGCGTCCCTTGCCTGTGGAGACACCCGCTCCATTGGCTTAATGGCTAAGACGTTCGCCGAGGCGGTGGCAGGGGCCCAACCTGTGCCAACCCCCTCAATCCCGATCCGTGCTCCGTCGTTTTCACGAGGGATCCCGGTGATCTCCTTCTCCGAGGAGGAGGAAACCATTCTTGCGGATCCGTTCCGCTTCGCCCTCATTGGCATGTTTTCCCACTCACGTCCTTCCATGGACGTGATCAGGAAGGCTTTCCTCAACTTCAAGTTCACGGGTCCTGTCCAAGTTGGCTCCATAGATCCGAAGCATATCCTCATTAGACCCCAAGAGGAGGTGGATTTTCTCCGTCTCCGTTCGAAGGATCTCTGGTTCATCACAAGGGCTCCTATGAGATTGTTCAGATGGCACTCAGATTTCTCTCCGTTGGAGGAATCCCCTCTTGCACCGATCTGGGTCTCGCTCCCAGGACTTTCTATCCAATTTTTCAACAAGAATGCATTATTCTCTCTTGCCATGGGCATCGACAACCCCCTGCGTCTAGATCGCACGACTGAAGAATTGATACGTCCCAGCGTAGCCCGCGTTCTTGTTGAACATGATGCTAGTAAAACTCCTCCCCCTCTGCTAGCTATCCAGCTATCGAATGGTAGGAAAATATCACAAAAAGTGGAGTACGAATCTTCTCCCATGTACTGCTCCTTTTGTAAACATCAAGGACATATTCGAAGCTCATGCAAAGTCCTACAGAAAGAAAAGCAACCTACAAAGGATCCTCCTCCGTACCACACGCGTGCACCCACTGCCCATGTCCAGGCTACACAGGCTATTGGTGAATGTTCTATTCAAGCTCCTGTAGAAGGAGGTCTTATTAATGACCAGGCTCTACCCACATTGAATGAACAGACAACGGATCCCAATGAGGCATTAAATACAAACCCCCCACACGTGATTCTCTCCACAGCTACCCAGGATCCAACCAATCCCGAACTGCCAAATCCTCCACCAGCTAGCCAGGCTCCAGCCAAATAGGACGCACCACCCTTACTTCTGCTCCAGGTTGACGGCTGCGACAACCACGTCAACGATTTGTCCAAAACCCCTGCGGATAACACCGACGTGACTATACTCATCAATACCGCCATGCCAGTTGAAACGGAGGCTCCCCCAGTTGCCTCCATTCCTCCTGCACCATCCTTCATCCCCGACGTGCTTCCCGATGACCAGCTCGAGGAGGGCGAGCTCGACCCTGCCATGTCATGGGCTCAACAGGTCGAGAAAGAAGAAGCCCGTTCGGGTCCACCTGAGAACACCGTTGGCCGCCCGAAGAAGGTACCGCCGCCGCCGTCTACTCGAGTCCTTCGATCTGCAGCTAAGCTCACTCAAAACCCTTCCACCTCCTCCTCCTCCTCTAATGTTTGACATCCTATTTTGGAATGTTCGGGGCATAGCCAATCCAATGACTCTTAAAAGAATTAAAACCCTTAGCCGCATGCATAAAGTTCCGCTCTTAGTTGTTATAGAGCCGAAAGTTTCCCCTGCACAATTACATTATTACCAGGTCAAGCTTGGTTTTCAAATGGCATTATCCAACGCCAAAGGAAACATCTAGATTTTTTGCAACAAGGATGGCCAGATCTTCCTTGCAGACTCGTCGGATCAGTCTTTATCGGTTCTCTTCTCCTATCCCCTACTTCCGGCTACATCTTTGATCTCTGTTGTGCATAGAAGTAACACTAAGGAGGGGCGACGCTTGCTTTAGAATTCTTTGCTTCAACTTCAGAATCTGTTCCCCTGTTCTTGGCTGATTGGAGGCGACTTTAATGCTATTTCCAGAACAGAGGAGAAGTTTGGTGGTCTTCCACATAACGAGGCATCTATGAGGGACTTCAGAGATTTTCAGCTGGCTGCGGGTGTTTCGGAGGCTCCTTTCACTGGCAGTTGCTTCACATGGGTCAAGACATGACGTTGGGCCAGATCGTCAGGGATCTAGGCTCTATCGATTGCTCATGGACAGAAGATGGTGGGACTGGGTTCCTCTCACGTCGTGTGACCATTTGAATCATACTGAGTCAGACCACGCTCCCATCCTTGTTCAGTTTCGTGCTCGCTCTTCTGTTCCTAAGAAGCCATTTCGATTCTTGTCTTTTTGGCCAGCTCATCCTTCCTTGCTTCAAACAGTTGATCAAGCATGGGCCTCCGTTCATTATCACAATCCAATTACTAATTTGGGCTTGCGTCTTTCTGCTACTAGAAAGGCTTTATCCTCATGGAGTCATAATACATTTGGGGATATTTTTCAGTCAGTTAAGACGGCAGAGGATAGAGTTGTTGCTGCTGAGGTCGTATTCGAAAATGACCCTTCAACCAGACCGGAGCTTCATGCAGTGCAGGCTCACCTCAAACAAAGAATCCAAATTGAAGAGGCGTACTGGAAACAAAAAGCCCGTTTGAAATGGGACTTGCAAGGGGATAGAAACTCGGGGTATTTCCACTCATGTGTTTCTACTAAACGTCGTCGACTTCATATTCACCAACTACGCGCTGAGGATGGTACTACAGCTACAGATCTTGAGGGATACAACAAATATCTAATTCTCATTTTGCTAATTTGTTTCTTCCCGAGCCAGTTATTACTGATGAGGATTTTATGTCGGCTCTTCCTAAGATTCTCAGTGATGATGAGAGTGCAGCTCTTACTATTAAACCCACAATGCAGGAGGTTTACAACACTGTCAAATCGATTGATCGACATAGTGCCCCAGGTCCTGATGGGTTCTCAGGGATATTTTTCATCAAATGTTGGCATATTATCAAGGAGGATGTGCTAGCGGCGGTCCACATGTTCTTTGATGGCTTCTCTTTGCCGAAGGTTATCACGAGCACACTTCTTGTCTTGATCCCTAAGAACAAGCATCCATCCTCTATTACTGAATATAGGCCAATTAGCCTCTGCAATTTTGTGAACAAGATCTTTTCTAAATTACTTGCTAATAGGCTTTCTCCTTTGATGACGCGGTTCATTTCTCCGGAGCAAAGCGGCTTCATTAAGGGTCGGGAAATAGTTGATAACATCATCCTGGCTCAGGAGATGTTCAGCATGTTAGGTCATGACAATTGGGGGCGTAATGCAGCTATTAAGCTCGACATGAGCAAGGCGTATGATCGGGTTAATTGGAGATTTCTATTCTCTACTCTCCGCAGGCTCGGTTTCAGTGAAAGTTGGATCAACATGGTTCTACACCTCGTGAACAATGTATGGTTTTCCACATTGATCAATGGCAATATGTCTGGCTATTTTCAGGCCTTCAGAGGACTCCATCAAGGTGATCCCCTCTCTCCTTTGCTGTTTGTTCTTGCGGCTGAATCTTTGAGTAGGAACCTTCAGAGATTGGCATTACTTCCTGGCTTTCTACCATACTATTCTCCTAGTGGATGTCCTCGTGTTACTCATCTCGCTTATGCGGATGACATTATTATCTTTTCTGGTGGAGATAGGCGTTCTATTCAGTTACTCATGACGGTGTTGCAGCGTTATGAGCGCGCCTCAGGTTAGCTCGTCAACTGCACTAAATCTGCCATTTGTGTCACTTCGGATTTCCCGGAAGACAAAGCCAACTCTTTGAGCATTTTAACTGGATATCAGATCAAAACTCCTCCAATAACTTATCTTGGATGTCCTCTTATGACGGGTAGAAGGAACTA
Source organism: Iris pallida (assembly GCA_029216955.1). NCBI lineage: Eukaryota > Viridiplantae > Streptophyta > Magnoliopsida > Asparagales > Iridaceae > Iris > Iris pallida. The sequence continues at coordinate 23,178,820 of JANAVB010037819.1, read as the reverse complement.
GGCTATGTTCGAAGAACTCAAGGACAAGGTTCATAGTAAAATTGAAGGGTGGCACAACAAGATTTTGTCCCCTGGGGGTAAGTTGATTCTCATTAAATCTGTATTATCCTCCATCCCAATCTTCTGTCTTGCTGCAAGAAACCCTCCAATGAGTGTTCTTAATCAAATTGAAGTGATGTTTAGTGAGTTCTTATAGGGGTCGAAGGATGGTAATCGGAAACACTCCTGGATCGGGTGGAATCACATTGCTAGACCCCACGAAGAGGGAGGTCTTGGTGTTCGGAGACTCAAGGATGTTTTTTATGCCTTCACGGTTAAACATTGGTGGAAACTGAGATCCCAGGATCTTCTATGGACTCAGTTCATGAGGAGGAAATATTTCCCTAATATCCATCCTACTGAAGCATCAGTCCAATCTAACTCATCTCACATTTGGCGTCGCATTCTGGCGGGTAGGGATCTTGATGTCAGATTTCAGTTGATTGAGAAGGATGATACTGGTCCACATTGGTGTCCTGCGTAGTGATTCACTGTTTCTTCAGCATGGAAGGTCATCCGAACAACATTCCCTGTTGATAACAGGTTCAAGAACATCTGGAGTTCATGCATTCCGTCCAAATGGTCAGTTCTCTTATGGCGTATCCACCTGTCACTGTTGCTCGAGCCCTATGTCAGAATCTATCAACCATATATTCTATGAAGGGGAGTTGGCTAGTCAGGCATGGCATACTTCTCAAAATCTTCTTCACATTCGTGGTCGGGTAACAAGTTTTGAATATTGTCTTTCTCTGTGGTGGCATAAAAATAACCTTCATCACAAACAGATCACGGTCGGGGCGATTTGTTGGGTGTTATGGAAAAACCGTAACAAATGGAGATACGAACAGTACAAGTATAATGGGAGACAAATATGCCAGGAGATCCAGAGACAAATTGGCAAAGCAACAATCGCCTGCTCGCATGGGAAGAAGTAGACCTAACTTATGTTTTTGTTATCGGATTCTTTGAAATCCTTATCATTTTGTAACCTGAGTTGGTACTCTCTAAATCATCAATAAAAGTCTAGTGTTCTACTAAAAATATATATATATATATTTTATATATATATATATATATATATATATATATATATATATATATATATATATATATATATATATATATATATATATATATATATGTCCGGCGCTCGTAGCGCAAGTGGCACAAGGGAGGGGCTCTCGACGGGGAGACCAGGGATCGAGCCCTCCCTCCCACATCAACCCGGCTGGGTGGCAGTGGCCACGAGGGTTGATGGGGATGCACGGACACCCAAATATATATGTATATATATATATATATATATATATATATATATATATATATATATATATATATATATATATATATATATATATATATATATATATATATATATATATGTTGTGTGTGTGTGTGTGTGTGTGTGTGTGTGTCTATATATATATATATATATATATATATATATATATATATATACATATACAAACATATACAAACTTGTAAAATGATAATTCATACTTGATTTATGATATATTTATTCTTTTATTTTGTGGATAAGATTAGTTTGTCATGTTATACTGCATTTACAGCTTACGTATATTTATTATATAACTGACATGTCTACGTACCTAGTCTACTTATTTGGGACTGGGGTGTTACAGAAAAGGAGAGTAAGAGAGTCGGGGGGAGAGGGAGAGTCCATAGAGGCTCGGAAGAGGAGCTCACCGAGGGGCGGTAGATGCCGGAGGCTCGAAGATCGGCGCCGGGAAAGCGGCGCTGCACCGGGGTTGGGTTCAGGGTTGCTGGCAGAATCAGAGAGCGACGCAGAGTTTTCTAGGTTGGTTGGAGACAGGAAGGAGATGGTGATGACAACAGTCATGGAGGCGGTGGTGGATGTGAAGGTGATGATGGTGGTGAGACAATGACTATGGTGGTTATATAGGAGGTGGCAGAGTGGTGGTCGGCTTGTCGTGGAGGCGATGGTGGTGCTATGTGGTTGGCTATGATAGTGGTAATGATGGAGAATGGTCGGTCGTAGCCTAGGTGGCAGTTGGGCAGATGAGTAGGTAGTGGCCCGTCGCCGGAGCTCGTCCGGGGATGATTTGGCAAGGAGTGTGGCTGGAAACTTCAAAGCTAATTAATTAGGATAACCATTAGTAAAATAATTAGTTAGGCCAACTAAGTCATAGCTAGTCATGACAATTTCAAAGTAAAAGTAATAAGATTTTTAAAAATAAAAGTTAGTTTGTATTCCAAAAATTCGATAAAAAATTGATAAATTTTAAATTTTTGTGTGGAAGTAGATTACAAGTGGTTAAAATATCGCTGGAGCAGATTGGTTGTGCGGTCTTGCCAGAGCTCGTCATGGTTTGAGACGACGACTTCGTCGCACTTCGACCACCGCTGGAGATAACAACTCGCCGGAGCTCGACTCTGATCAGCTAGAAGAAGAGGAAGGATTTGGTCATAGTGTAACTGTTTACTTTAGGGAAAGAACACAGATCTTGAATGGATGAAGCTATTTGAAGAGGAAGAATGGTTTATAGGTTAGCTGGTAAAGAACATAACCCCAAAAAATTTTGAATGTGATATTTGCAAAGTAGTCTTGTACCTTACAAGTATTTTCCATCATTGCCAACTCTTTATTTTCTATTTATTGTGAGTCTGTATGTGAATTTTTAAAGTGGATATATTGTAGATTGCTCTTTATCATAATATCTTATTGAATATGTAGTTTGAGCATAGTTTCCTTTAAGTTTTAGGCACCAAGTCCCTATTTTTCCCAGATAAAAAGAAAACTCTTAGCATTCAAGTTGGTTTGGATTTGTGTTGTTTTTCAAAAGTTGGCGCTAAAAGTAGTTCTGAGGTTGTTATCAAATGTTGTTCCAAATGTCGGGTTCTGGTTCTCCTTAAGTTAAGTCGCTGAGGATGCTCCAATCGACCAAAGATAATGGGTACCTCCTCCTTCTTTCTTGCTGGAACTAGGAAGTAAGAGCCCTGGGAAGGGACAACTCGGCTCGCAAGGTTGGCGGTTGTCACTTATGTTTGTAGCATACATAGAGTTGTCTAAGAAATATCTAGTGTTCCAACATACAGAAGAGTAATTCAAAGACAACTTTCTATTAATAAAATAAAAAAATTTATTCTGAGGGATTACATCGTCTAAAGTGTGCGCTTCGGTATTGGCACAAACGTAGTCTTCTAGCTCCTTATCGGTGAGGACTAGGGCTGTCGAGGGAGGCAGGGGAGGACGCTTTCCCTTTAGCTTGACCACCAAGGAGGTTGTGGTCCGAGGTTCCTGCACCTTCATGGTTGGCTTTGGGGATCTCCGAGGTAGCCTTATTCGTATAGGCTCCTGGCCATCATCTGACGTCACCAAGGGCGAAAATGGTGCTTTGCCTCGGAGCTTGACAACGAGGGGCACTGATACCTTGGGGGGTTTTTCCTTCAGTCGAACCTTTAGTGGTTCTTCAGTAATCACTGCACTTTCTGAGGCCGTCTCTGCCTCATCGTTGGTACCATTGCTCTCATCGTCCCAGGGGACTCACTTGTACAGATCAGCATCCATGTAATAGGCTTCAAGTCCCCGAAATGGGTTGATATCAGCAAATTCGATCTTGATAGTCCCATCGCTGGCCACGTACTTCATGCATTGATGGAGAGTAAACTGAAAAATCATGTACTCATGAATCCATGGTCGTCGCAACAGCATATTGTAGTTTATGTCAACGTCGATGACATAGCAAGTCACTTCAGTGTGGAGGTTGCCTATTTGGCACTTCAAGCAAATTTTGCCCAGGGTCTCGCTCTTCCCTGCGTTGAAGCCTCTGATTGTTGTGTTCGATGCAGTCAGCCGATGCATCAGAATCCCTAGAGTTTGAAGCAAACTCCTTGGGATGATGCAGAGAGAGGAGCCTGAGTCGATGTAGATGTGATCAACTTTAATGGCACCGATATACCCTGTATAAAAAGTGATACTGGAGATCACTTTGACCATATTGTGACAATGTGGGCAGGACGCAGGGTCTTCCTTGGGTGGTCGCACCTGAGTGAGAAAGGACTCGAGATTCTGCAAGGCTTCGCTGAGCCAGTATGTCAAAGTTTTAGGGTTTGATAGGCCCTACTGTCGATTCTTTCCTCAGAGGTTTGTCGAAGCGAACCTCTTTTTTCTTCTGCCTATCTGCGACAGGAGTCTGAGAAGGGCCTGCTTCTGATGTATCAGGAGCAGGGGTTGTAGTTGGTGTAGGTGCTGCCTCCTCTGAAGCTTGGTTCTCCTCTTGCTGCCGTGCAGAGCGAGTGGTCATCAGGGTGTCATCGGTCGATGCCGAGATCATGCGACATGTCCTGACCTTCTTCCCTTTGACATAGGGGGTTGTAGGTGCCATCATGTCGGGAGTAAGGTCAGGGTGGACCTACATGACGTCGTCTCGTGGTGTGGAGAACGGGATGAGCCCTTGAGCATTATCATACGCTGGTGGAAGATTGACTACTTCCATTATCGTCCTTGGGATGGGGACGACCCCGTCTTGTGCCTCCGTGGTTGGAAAACTTTCAAACTGGAGAGTAACCATGTTGGCCGTGAGAGTCTTTTTTTATAGTCAAGTGATATGACTTTGGCATCGATGAGGCATTGAATATGTCTTTTCAACACGTAGCAATCTCGTGTCGAATGGTGGATATACTGATGATAATGGCAGCATTTAGGGTTGTCCACCTTCCCCACTTCGTCGGGATGCTTTGGTGTTGGAAGAGACAGCTTGCCACTCTTCGTCAGTATATCGAAGAGTTCCAGCGTATCCTCGTCGTTGAAGGAGTAGGTCTCGCTAGGCTTCTGCGCTTCTGCAGACTTGGGGTTCATGGTTACTGAACCTTTGGAGATGTTGATGGTCATGACTTGTTTTCCTTTTTCGTCCTTGGGGTTGTTGCTAGACGAGCGTCTCCCATTGTCCTCGAGAGAAGAAAAGTTTAATCCCAGGAGCTGCGCATCTTGGGCTTTCCTTGTGCCACATCCGCCTCTGTAATAAAAGGCGTCCAGTCTGTACAAGGAGCACTGCGCCACAATTTGATTGCAAGAAGCATGTTCTTGTGTCATGAGTCCATAAGCATGGGCTCGGGCATGCCAGGTGGTAGCCTCAAAACTGCCTAGCGGAAGTGCTCGATATATGCACGGACAGGTTCTTTCTCTCTCTGGACGACCTCCATGAGAGTTGACATCATTATGTCCATCCTTTCTTTATAAAATCGGTCGATGAAAAGAGTCTTCAGGTCCTCAAACGATGAAATATAGTCGTCTGGAAGACTTCAGAACCACTCATATGTTACCCCCTGCAGGACTCCTATGAATATGTTGGTGAGGAGGGTGTCGTTCTTTGGTAGGTACCCTGTTACTGAGACGAAGTACCTCAAGTATCGTTGGGGAGACTCCTTTCCATCGAAGGGTGCAGGCGTCTACGGATTTTATTTGGAAGGGTAGACTACGTTGTCCCACTCGGAAGGATATGGATGTCGAATCCCCATCTTCCAGAGTGTTGCTTGCTTCACTTTGGCATCATAGCGAGCATAAAGTTCCTTGATGGCCTGTTGTATCTTGGTTGACATTGTAGGTCCTGTAGTCGATGGAGTAGACGACGATGGTGCCGCTTGGTTGATGATGGACTGCTTACTGGATCTGTTGTTAGCTGTCTGGTCAAGCACAGGTGTGGAGACAGTGGGAACCAAACTCCCTTTGATCTCTAGTATGATAGAAGACAAGGATTTTATTATAGCATTTAACGTATCTAGGTTTGTCTCGAGAGCTTCGACACGTTTCAGCTGGTCAGGCACTTTACTATTGTTCGCCTCTCGACATCGGCCATAAATACGGACCTTATGTATGGATGGGTGGAAGGGATAGTAGACCCTTCACTCTTCGGCTTAGATGCCTTTACCTCGTTGTCTTAAGGATGAACTGGAAGGTTGCGGTCTTCCTCAGACTCATTACTATTGCTCCCCCCAGTCTGGTGGCTAGTTGTGCCTGTGGAGGTATCTGTATCATATAGTTCCTTCTCAGACTGGAATACGGCGTTGTCATGGACGGTGGGGGGTTGACTACCCCCGACGTCTGACGTGGTACCCAACGGAGATTTGGAACGTATGCCTTGGAATACACCTGTGTTGGGTACCTTCGTCTTGCTACTCTCGGGCCGCTTCTTGGGCTTAGTGGCCGAGATGGGAGGATTCTTGGACGAATTTTGGAGAGAATGAGACCGTCGTTCGATAAGCCCATAAACATTCTCCAAGTTTCTCATTCCAATCACGTTTATTAGAAGAGAGAAACTTTTTGAGAAGTTTGATGATCGTCTTGTTGAAAGCTTCGTCTAAACCATTAGCAGCTGGATTATAAGCCGTAGAAGCCAGATTTTGAATTCGATTCTTATCACAGAACCGATAAAATGCCTGACTGGCAAATTGTGGTCCATTGTCATGAATTATTCGTCGAGGAATCCCGAAGCGATAAATGACATGGTGTTTAATGAAGCTAATCACATTAGATGTTTTCACTTCAGCAAGGGGAACTGCTTCTGCCCATTTAGAAAAGTAATCGGTTATAGCCAATATAAACTGATATCCTTTAACGGAAGGAGGGTTAATCGGACCAATGATATCCATACCCCAAGCTTCGAATGGCCAAGAGGCTGCCGTAGGATGTAGGAATTCAGACGGTTGATGAATAAAATCAACATGAATCTGACATGCTTTACACCTTCTGGCATAGTCCACAGCATCTGCTGTCATGGATGGCCAATAATACCCTATTCTTCGAATGCGGTCCTATAATTTTGGACCAGGTTGATGAGCACCACAAACACCATCACGAGCTTCACGAAGTGTTTGCTTAGCTTCACTCTCTGAGAGACAGCGCAGCAAGAGTCCATCATATGAACGACGATATAACATATGTAAAGATGAATCATAATAGAATCGAAATGATCGTCTCTTAATTGATGCAGCTTCTTTTGGATCTTCAGGTAAAATCCCATGAATCGCATAATCAATGAATGGACTTCTCCAATCCCTCTGCTGGGAACTTGACTCTGTAGTATAACTCTGTTCAATATACAGATTATTCTTGACACAGAATAAGTCTCGGTCCAACAAAGTAATGGTATTTTGTCTTCGAATTAGAACAGCTAAGTCTGCAGCTAAGCTAGCAAGAGCATCAGCTTCCAAATTTTAAGAACGTGGTACAAATTCGATGAAGAATCCTTTGAATGAAAGGACCAATTCGATTACCACTTGATGATAAGGGATGAGATCAGGATTTCTGACTTCATATGTCCCTCTAACCTGATTAACAATCAGTTGAGAATCTCCATAAGCTTCTAGGAACTCAATGTCCAATTGTTTTGCTACTTGGAGACCAATCAACAGAGCATTACATTCTTCTACATTGTTGGAACATGGCTCATTGAGAGAATAAGCACAGTATATGACCATTTTGTCAGGAGAAACCAAGACGATTCCTACTCCAGAGACAATATTGCCTTTAGGTCCAACCCGTGATGCTCCATTAAAGTATAATTGCCAAATGTCATCCTTTAAAGTCATGTTGCAATCCATGACTTCATCTGGAATATCTTCATATAGCTTCGATGTTTCAGGTATAGGGTGAGCAGCTAAGAAATCAGCTAATGCTTGACCCTTCACTGATTTTTAAGGTACATAGACCATGTCATAAGGAGTGAGAAACATCGCCCAGGTAGCTAACCTGGAGTTAAGAATGCTCGATTTTCTCATCAATACCCGAATAGGATTTATTCTGAAGATGACATGAATAGTCTTTCCTGACACATAATGTCGTATCTTTTGAACAGCAAAAACCAAAGCCAGACATTCCTTTTCTACACGAGTATACCTGTGTTCAGCTCCGACCATCATTCGGCTAAGATAATAAATTGCATGTTCATGACCCATATCACTTTTCTGTGTAAGAAGAGCACCAAGTGAATGATCCAAAGCTCGAACATATAGCAAAAATGGTCTTCCTACCACTGGTGGTACCAGAACAGGTGGATTTGTAAGGTATTGCTTGATGTCATTGAAAGCTTTCTGACACGCTTCATCCCAAACAAATGATACACCTTTCTTTAATAGATGGGAGAAAGGTTGGCATCTCCCAGAGAGATTGGATATAAATCTTCTGATATAAGCAATGCGACCTTGGAAGCCGCATAGTTCTTTTAGATTGCGTGGGAGACGCATTTCAAGAATTGCTTTAATCTTATCAGGATCAACATGGATACCTTGAGAAGTGATGACAAATCCCAAAAACTTGCCACTAGAAACCTCTAAGAAAGACTTAGTAGGGTTCATTTTCAATTGATGCTGATGCATCAATTCAAATACTGTCTTCAAGTCTTGAATATGATCATCCTTTGATCGACTTTTAACAGCAATATCATCTACATAACATTCAACTGTCTTCCGTAGATGTTCTTGAAAGATGTTGCTCATAGCCCGTTGATACGTGGCACCGGCATTTTTAAGACCAAACGTCATAACCGTATAGCAGTAAACTCTAAGGGGTGTACGAAAAGTAGTATGATTCTCATCTCCTGGATGCATCTTAATCTGAATGTATCCTGAGAATCCGTCCATGAAATACATGTTTTCAAAACCACATGTATTGTCTACCATGACATCAGTAATCGGAAGTGAAAATTCGTCCTTTGGACAAACTGCATTAAGATCTTAAAAATCTATACAAACTTGGACTTTTCTGTTCTTCTTCATAACAGGAACAATATTTGCAACCCAGTCTGGGTGCTATTCTTCACGAACAAAGCCACATGTAATCAAATTTTTGACTTCCGCTTCAATTGCATCCATCATATCTGGTCGAAAATGCCGTTGCTGTTGTTTTACAGGCTTGGCATTAGAAAGAATATTGAGTTTATGGGTAGCAACTTTAGGATCCAGACCCGACATATCCTCATAACTCCATACAAAGATATCAATATATTCTTTAATCAGTTTTATTAACTTTTTCTTTTCATCTTCGAAAAGATTTTTACTGATGAATATTGGCTTGGACGTAGTTCCGTCTCCAACATCAATCTGGACAATCTCATCCTCTGTAGGTGGCTGTCGCTGTTCAAAACGAAGTTCCCACTGAGTGTCCATCTATTGAGCCCATGGGTCATTTTCAAATGGCTCAGATTCACCATCAATTTTAACCAGGTTGACTGAGAATACATACTCAGATTCATCATAATAGTCTCCTCTAACATATGAGGAGTGGGATGTATCAGATTCGATGAATTGGATTTCTTCCGAATCTGAGGACTATGAAGAGCTAGAAGAGGATTCTTCTTGTATATCGTCATTAAACATGTGGGATGGATCATATCCCAACCCATGACGAGTTTTCTGGTAAAATAGATCACCACATAATAGTAGTCGTCTACCCTTGCCTTGATTGAGACCTTGTATAGTCTTCAAATCATATCCCATATTCTGGATAATCTTAAGAGATTGTTGACTATATTTATCAATTCAGATTATTCCTTTATCTTTATCTCTAAGATTATCTGTCTGAGCAACAGGGATAATTCTGGCCAGGCCGAACACAATTTGGCGCTTGTTTTTTTATCAGATGGAACCACAAAATAGGATTCTTCATGACGTCTATAAGTTACACAAGCTTGTGATGACGAGGCAACATGAAGAAGATAAGGAGAAGATGTTAGGAACCTTTGAGCATAAGGTCCAACATCGACATGAGGAGGAAAGGAATTTTCCTTATGGTCAATGTATAAGGTTTCCTCTGTATCTATGTCATCTTTATATCGATGACTTTGATCATCAGAAGATAAAGTCATTCTTTCAACAAATTTGACAGCCATATACTCAAAAAGGAAATCTTCATTGATATTAGAAAGTACAGAATGATCAATATTTACATCATTTATAATTTGACTGCTACGCTTCGGATTAATCATTAACGGACCGTCATCCGTCTTCTGCGTAGACTTGCCAAGGTTGATGATCAATGGTGGTTCTGGATCATTCGTACGAGAAGTACGTCCTTTGACTTTGATCATAAGAGGTTGAACTTGGCTCTTGGCAGGAATATTCATTGATTACTCGGATGAAGCTTGAGTTCTTCCTTTGACCTTGATCACCAAAGGTTGGTCGTTGACAAGTTGGGGTTGGATTCGCCCTTTGACTTTGATCTTCAAAGGTTGCTCTTCTGGAGGATCTTCATTGATAGACTGATCTTCTGCAGATGATCGATCTTCAGCTATATCTGATATCTCCTTTACATGCTCTTGTTTGTAGAGCATTGAATCAGAAAAATAGGCTTCGACACCCTTGAAAGGATTGATATCAGCAAACTCAGTCTTCACAACCCCTTGGGAATCTACGTACTTGAAGCATTGGTAGAGAGTTGATGGCACAATATTATGCTCATGTATCCACGGTCTTCCAAGAAGGATGTTGTAAGATACGTCTGAGTTGATAACATAGAATGTCGCCATAGTTCGAAGATCTCCAATCTGAATCTTTAGACGAATATTCCCCAGTGGTTTACTCTTTCCAGAGTTGAAACCAAATATTGTGGTACTAGTGTAAGTCAAGTCACTAGTAGGAATCCTCAACGGTCTTAGCATACTCTGAAAGATTATGCTAATAGAAGACCCAGGATCAATGTAAATCCTGTCAACTTCAGTGGATTCGATATACCCAGTGTAGCACAAAGGCCTGTCGTGCTTGTTATGCTTCAACAGCATATCTTCTTGTGTAAAGGTAATGTTAGGAATTACCTCCATCATACTATGATATTGTGGGCATGACACTGGTATATTGTCAGGAGTCTTGAGTTGAGCTAAGCATGAGTCAGCTTGCAACAAAGCTTCACTCAAAGTTTTGCGACATTCTTTAGAAAGGTGAAGCAACTCGAAGATAGAGAGTCTAGCCGGAGTATTAGCTAACTGGGCTAGAATATCAAATTTGTAGGGTTTCATCACCACCCCTTGACTGGAAGCAGATTTCAACGGGACGTCAAAGCGTACTGCTTTCTGTTTCCCCTTCTCAACCACATATGGTTTAGCAGGAATAGGAGACGGTTGAGTTGGGGGTGTTTCAACATCCTCTGCTTCTTTGGAAGATCCCTCATAATCTTTGTGGGACTCTTTCCTAGATCTTGTACTAGTAAAGGTTTCTTCTTCAGACTCAGAAGAAGGAAGTACCATATTGTAGGATTTAGTCTTCCTTCCCTTAGCCTTCTTCTTGCGAGGATTTTTATGAGAAACCTCAGAACCTAATCCAACAGTGGATTTTTGACTTTAAATTTGTAAAGGAAGTCGTATTCCTTTATCATAATTCAAACCTTCTGCCTTTTGAAAGTCGTAGCCCATCTTTTTCATGAGAAGGACTGATTGCTGACTGTACAAGTGAATGGGCAGCGGACTTTTAATAGGTGGTTCAACAGAGGAAGAAGAAGCAGAGACCTCTGTAACTACAGGAGAATGGGGATTAGGGACACGAGGAAAAATCCCTGTAGGAGCTTTTTTATAAGCAGCAAAAACTTATTGTGTCCTGTATAAGGGGACACTATTCATAGCTAACCACTGCTGATAAAAAAGTTTGAGCTTAGTAGGAGGAGCCAAACTTGGAGGACATATGTTCAAACCCCTTAGTCTATTATCTAAAGGAATGCCATCCCAGAGATGATCCAAATCATCAGGATCTGGAATAACATGAGAAATCATGTTGCAGGTTTTGACTTTCTTACCTTTCTTGGATTTTTAATTTTTACCTTCATCTTCTATTTCAGGTACTAAGTCGGGATGTACCCACATGATTTCACCATTCTTTAGTGTGAGAGGCAACAATCCTTCATTTTGCTCTTTGGCAGGCGAAATATTCACAATCTTCATCGTCGCCTTTGGAATTGGGATAATTCCATCTGGGACTTACTGTGGAGGAAAACCTCCAAATTGAAGAGAAACCATATTGGTTGTAACCATATGCTCATCGTTGGTTAAAGCGATGGCATTGGCATTTATCAGCTCTTGGATTTTCTTCTTCAAGACGTAGCAAGACTTGGTAGGATGATTTATGTATCTGTGATAGATACAATACTTAGGATTGTCGGTCAAATTTACCTTATTAGGCCTTTTTTACTCCGAAATCTGAAGTTTACCACTCTTTACTAGACATTGGAATATCCCTGGGATATCACTGTCATCAAAAGAGTATTCTTCTTTTGGTTTAGAAAGCTCCTGATTATTCGGTATTGCTTTGGGTTTTGAAAGATTAACCACAAGGGTTTCCTTCCCGTTCCTATTACGATTGCCGAAATTATTACCAGAAGAGCCTTTCTTTCCTTTGTCCTCTGAGGCAAAGATCATCCCGTGTTCACGAGCCAACCTACCATTGGTCTCGGCAGAAATTGCTGCTATAATAAACGAGGCCCAATCTGTAAATTGGGATCCCATAAAGACAGCAATGGATGGTCGCAGATTCATCTTGTACGTGTCAATCAATGCTGAATCTGGCATACCTGGGGGCATCTTCAAAGTTGCATGTCGGAAACGTTCGATGAACGTCCGAGTATCTTCTTTCTCCTTTTGTTTGATTTTTATTAAGGAGGACATGTTCATGTCCATGCCTCCCTCATAGAAACGAGAAAGAAACATTGCTTTGAATTCATCAAAAGACGAAATGCAATTGTCGGGTAGACTGCGATACCAGTCATATGCAGAACCCGTCAGGCACCCGATAAAAACCCGAGTGAGAAGAGCATCATTCTTCTGTAGATTCACAGTTATAATATCAAAGTAATTGATATACTGACTAGGAGAAGCCTTTCCATCAAATAATACCATCGATTGTGGCTTGAATTTCGGAGGAAAGGGTACATCATTCCAATAAGGAGGGTAAGGTTGCTTAATCCCTAACCTCTGGAGCTGATCTTTGTGCTTCAGAACTTCAAACTGTGCTTTGAGCTCATGCACTGCTTGAATAGCTTTACTAGTTTGAGGAAGCACATTCGATTTAATAGTTGTTGGATGTACCGTAACCCCCACCGGAGGCGGTACATCTTCTAGAATAATAGGATCTGGATATGCAGAATTTTGGTTAACAACAGGCTTTTGAGTATTCAAAGGTATATCAACCCCTTGACTATCTTGAGTTTGTGCTGCAACCTGTACCGGTGTTACTACTGTCGGCTGAGCAGTTTGCTGAGTCATTATTATCTGGTGCATGCTTTGCATCATGGTAAGGATGTCCTTTAATGATTGTTCAATGGCAGAGAGACGTTGTTCTGTATTAGCAGATGACGTCTCCGGTTCATCTCCAATAGCGTAGGATTCAACCTCTCTTGAAGATACAGATGGATTAGTATAAAGGTATAAATCGACACTATCAGTTTCGGACTCAAAAGATTGGGTACCCCCAGCTTCTGAATCAGAAGTCTGCAACCGTCTTTGTCTTCTTGATCGAGTATTCTGATATACTCCTTCAAAGGAATCAAGAAGTCTGTTGAATTGTTGTTGACCTAGAGTTTGGGACGAGTTGCGTCTAGGACGTCGTCCTCTGTTGGTATGAGATACCATGTTGACTGACGCATATAACAACTCATGTTCTTGGTTATCACCTTGTTGTTGAGGCTCATTGAAGCTTAATCAATCAAAAACTGGCCGTTTAGAAGCCGAACAACAACACTTGATTATAATCTGATGCCACTCATAATGATGATTTTCTTGGGGGAGTGTCACATGAGATTGTCTATTTTTACGCTTTTGTACTAGCAATTGAAGGAGTAGTCTTCTTTATTATATTTGGGGTAGAGAAACGTTTAGTCCCTTGTGTATAAAGAAGATTACTGGCTGTATTAGCAGAACCCAACTTTACATTTTTACGCGCTTGGAGTTGCATGCGTAAATCCTGAGATTTTTTGGCACAAAGGACTCCATCCTCTTTACGTGTAATTTGTAGGTTTGGTACCTTGTGTATAGCAGTATAAGAAGGTTGTTGGTGGAGAACCAAAGTTTTACCAACAATATTTTTACGCTGTATGCGTGCAGGTAAATTCACTTTAGATGCACAGGCATCATTGTGAATTTTATCTACACTGTCACAGACAAGAGATTTACCTTTACGCGTAGAGCGTAAAACATGAGCATCTGCCACGTCATAGACGGGAGATTTTCCTTCACGTATGGAGCGTAAAACATGAGTATCTGCCACGTCATAGACGGGAGATTTTCTTTTACGCTTGGAGCGTAAATTCTGAGTGTCTACCACGTCACAGACGGGAGATATATTTTTATGCGCAGATCGTACAGCTTTGGAGTCTACCACATCACAGACGGGAGACATGTTTTTACGCACGGGGTGTAAAACTTGATTTTTATGCCCAGTGCGTAAAACCAAATTTTTACGCTCAGAGCGTAAAACTGGAGAGTCTGTCATGTTACAAACGGGAGACTGATTTTTACGCCTATGGCGTATCACCGAAGTAGAGACTGCCTCATCACAGATGGAAGCCTCCACAACAGGAGTAGGAAGGATTCCTTTGCCTTCAGAGACAGCAGGGAGATCCGAGGATGCTTTGGATTTGGGAATCCAAACTTTTGCGCCTTCCGCGACTTCTGAACATTGGAGCAGCGAGTACTACCCCCAGTCCGGAGCATTTCTTCGTAGGCAGTCTGGTCGAAGTGCACAACCAGAGTCTTCTTTGTCGATCCGACTGACACATCATCATATTGAGCAATTAGCTTCTCGTCAGAGGAGAAGGTCGTCCCCAGCAGAGTCGCCATTTTGTTTCACTTAACAAAATGCCTAAAATTGGCTTTTGAAATAAAACGAGAAAAAGTACAGAAAGTACAAATGTTCTGGGAAGTATTGCTATGGAAGTCTGATCTGAAGGCGATCACTTTGTTCCTTGGACCATACGATGATGATGAAGAATACTGCTAGAAGATGAACAGCTGGAAGAACTAAGTCACCAGAAAGGTATCGACACACTTAGGCACTGATGGCGAGGTCGAATGCTCTCCTGCTTTGCTTCACTCTGTTCTGGAAGAAAAGTTAAAGAAGAATGCTCTGGAAAATCAAAGTCTCTGGGCTCTGATCTCTGTGTATTCTTTGTCTCCTTTCTCATATAAAAAATAAGTCTATTTATAGACTTGGCTCTTTGTGCGTAAAAAATAACAAAATTCTGTCTTTACGCTAGTTACTGTCACCCACGATGGAGTTCACCCTCTACGCACGTTGACACGTGTCCCATTATTTCAACAAAAATAGGAAGCACGTACACACGTTACTCGATAAATATGGCATGAAAGCCACGTAGGCAAACCACGTTCCAAAGTAGTCAGGAAGGATCGGGCGTAAAAACAACCCAAAATATGCTCCGAGCGTAAAGTGACAAACTGGCGTAAAAACAACCCAAAATAAACTTTCCAGCGTAAAGTGGCTAAAATAGACTTGAGCGTAAAACTTAGCCCAAATAGACTTTACGCTCACAATAGCCTTGAGCGTAAAAGCTCATATAATTATCGTGCGTAAAAAGAAGTAATTTTATTGAGCGTAAAACAGCCTTCTCTGCACACTATACTACAAGTATCGAGTTTGGTGAAAATTCGATCTTCTCGACTCCTGTGTTGCATGCTGTCAGCATAATCATTCTGTCAAATCAAATCTTCTGCATTAAATGCGGCCTGACAGTTTGTCTTCAGGCGTAAAATTTAATGAACTGCCTTGGCGTAAAGTAGCTCGCGTAAAGTTTAATGCAAATAGCCCTGGCGTAAAATAGCCTGTTGAGCGTAAAGCTCTATTTCTTTGACTTGGTCTATGAAGCATTTTTTACGCTCCTACAGTATATATCCATACATATACCATCATTTATTTTAAAAACCAAATAACAAATTTAATATTATCTATCCAAATATTGAATACATTTAAACATCTCTACATGTATATATGAATTTAATTCACAATAAATCCACTCAAAATAATAATAATATCTTAATAGAATAAACATGTTTATTAGATCTCCACAAAATAACTTTAATAATAATAAATTAATAAAATCATCCCACTGGGTGAACTTATACCGCACACCCTTATCCGGGTCCAAAAATTTGTACAAATATTGGGAACATTATTTTAATAATAAAATACCAATAATTGTACACATAATTAAATAATAAGAAATTGTACATAAAATTCTAAAATAATTTAGAAAATATTTCTACGTACATAAAATATGTCTACATGGCCACCTTTGTCCCACCACATGCCTACCTAGGCTTATGTTTCGTTGGGGCCCAGTTCGGGCTGAGTTGGACAAACCGGATCATCTAAAAATCAATATATAAAATAATATTAAAATAATTTAAATAAGCCCTTTCACAACTTGGTCTGGTTTCTCTAGTTCGGTCTTCACCATGGTTAGGTTTCCCCCATCATGGCTAGCACGCTAGTCAAGGCACACTGCTACACTTCCATGCTAAAAGTCATGGTCGTCTAGTGCTCCAAAACTCAAAAATAGCCAAGGTTATTTTTAAGAATTTATAAAAACGATAAATTGTATAAATTCATTTTTTAAGTCTAATAAAATAATTAAAATAATAATTAAAAAATAGGGTTTTACAGCAGTCGTTTCTCAACACCTACTCAATCAACAGGATGCAATTGATTCTCTTGTTGCCCGTCTCGACACCATCTCACACAAAGACGAGCTTCAGAAGATGAGGATATCTCAACCTTATCTTCCTGAATGGGAGAATGCTACTTGCCCTCCTAACTAAACGCCGCCGACGCTAAATTCATTTGATGGGATGACTTCTCCTCGTCAACACATGACATACTTCAACACTCGGACTCTACACTTACCCAGGGACGATCCGTTCTTGTCAAAGCTGTTTATTAGCACCTTATAGGGGGTAGCTTTTGAATGGTTCTGCAGTCTGCCTGATGGTTGTATCAATTCTTTTAAAGACTTGGAGAGGTTATTCCAAAACAGGTTTTACGAGAGTGCTATGCATGTTTGTATGTCCGCCCTCGTCGAGACCAAGCAAAGGAGGACTGAGTCTGTCATTGCCTTCATCGAATGCTTCAGACGACTAGCATTGAAAATGTCCTTCGGTATAACAGACTCAGAACTTATGGATACTTGTCGACATAACTTCCTTCCTACAGTGAAGTTCTGTCTGGGTATACATAATTATGATACATGGTCGGCTTTTATTGGGGCCGCTGATGCTGCTGAAAATAACGTCCCTAATCTGGAATTACTGGGGTTGAAAACACCCAAATCTGAAGACAAAGGCAAGCACCCTCAAACTATCCCTGTCCGTAGGGGTAAAGGTAAAGAAGTCTTGATGGTCGATACTTCCAAGGGAGCTTCCAATTCTCAGGGTACTTCTGACAAACCTAAGGAGACTTTCTCCTTTGACGAAGACGATGTTATTACCATTTTTCACACATTAACGAAGGGTAATAAACTGATGTTGCCTCCACCACGACGTCCTGCAGAGGCAAACCAACTCAACGATCCCAAGTACTGTCTTTATCATCAGTACGTGCACCACTCTACTAAGGATTGCATTGGCATGAAAAAGAAGATACAACAGCTTATCGACAGCCAAGTGATCAACCTCGAAGCTAAAGACAATGTCGTATCTTCTAACATGATCTCTCTTCAATTTGGTGACTTTTCTCCCACAGAAGTCCCAGACGGCGTAATCCCGATCCCTAAGGCAATAATAGAAGTCGTCAACCAGCCGCCAGCTCGCAACTCAACCTTGGTGCCACTCACGACTAAACGTAGTGAGATCATGTGGGTCCATCCGCACCTTATGAAAGAAATGACGCAGGGGGTGGTATCTTCCAAAGTAAAGAGGGGCAAGAAATACATGTCATGCCATATGGTGTCTTCTCCCATCTACGAAATTTTATCTGGCGAGACGCGATCTAGGAAGCTTACCTACGGACTTACGACCCCGTACAGGACGAAGCAGTACCTTCTCAAGCTCTTGCTGCCCCCATAAGTTCAGAAGTCGGTCAGTCTAAGCCTTCAACTACCGACAAAGGCAATCAGAAGGAGACACGATTTGACAAGTCTCTGAAGGTGCCAACTCCCGAAGGCATGGATCGGCCTTACAACTTTGACATTCTAGCACAGCTGGCCAATACACCTGCTAGATTGTCTCTGTTCGATCTATTGCGACTCTCCAAACAAATGCGGAAGGCCTTAAGTGAGGCATTACTATATGTCGACTCTTATCTCGCTGAAGTCAAAGCCGCCGCTGAAGACCCTGTCTCCTGTCCTCACTGCCACAATACTATGGAAGTGGTGCCCAACATCACCTTTTCACAGAAGGACATGTTACTTAAAAATAATCGTCATGATAGACCTCTGTATTGTACAGAATATATCGAGACGATTAAGGTGGATCGAATGCACATCGATCCAGGTTCCTCCCTCAGCATCATTCCTAGAAGTTTACTCCAAATTCTAGGGATCCCTCTGCATAAGCTATCTGCAACCAATACAACTATCATGGCTTTTAATGCTGGGAGAAGCCACCCGCTAGGCAAGATCCGTCTCAAGTACCAGATTGGTGATCTCCGAACGGAGGTTTCTTGCTATGTAATCAATGCCAATGTATCCTACAACGTCTTGTTAGGACGTCTGTGGATACACGAGAACATGATTGTCCCTTTCATACTTCATCTGCTTTAAGTACATCAATGGTGATGGCATCGTGAAGGTGGAGTTTGCCGATGTCGATCCTTTTAAGGGCATCGAAGACTACTATGGAGATTCGGTACTTTACCAATCTCAGCCCTCCAAGGATGACGGCAACAAAGCTGACGATGAAGCTGAAGCAAGTTCATCCTCCAATGATGGTCCCCTGATTATCCGAGTCAAAGGACTTACTACTCCAAAAATTACTCCAAAGCCTCTCACAATCTGGGTAAAAAAGAACCCTGATAAGGTCAAACCATTGACCATCACTCTCCGCAAGACACCTCGGGTAGAACCTGCTGAAGTCCGTCCTCCCAATCCTGAAGAGTTACCCTATGTGGTGAACTTAGCCAAGACTGTGGCTCATCTTCTAGATAATGATCCTCTCAATGAGTATATCAATACTCATAATAATAAACCTTCAGCGGATGATATTATCCCTGAAGAAGAACTTGCGTATTTTCTTAGTAAAGGTTTATATTTGAATTACTCCGATGTCTACCAATATATAAACCACTACATAGATACAATATATGCTCTAGAGAACGGATAGGACCACACCTCTGTATGTTAGTCACGATACCTCATTTGTGGGAAAAAGTCTGCCCAGAAGATATCTACTACTTCATCATTCCAGCCAGAAAGAAGGGTAAAGAACTAATCATCTTCGGTCGAATAATTGGCGAAAGAAAGTTTGCCCCGGACTCTACTTCTCCCGATCACAACATTGAAGCAGAGTATGACTCATAAAAAATGTAACTTTTCTGATATAGTTGGCAGGCCAAGAATTTTATCCAGAACAGGGGATATGAAATAAAAAGCGACCAGGGGCCAAACTACGGCCGGGGACGACGGTTGCCAATACGTCACTTTGCTCCTCCTGACAAACCCAAGAACTATTATCAACAAAACGGTGTTGGTTTGGGTTATATCACTCCTCCAACAACTCCCGAAAGATCAGATGATGAAGCAGATCATTATTCTTATTCTTCTGATTCCTGCCTCTGGGATTCAGACTCCAGCATCAGAGACATGTTCAAAGCAACTTTGTCCGTCAACATGGTATCAGTTGACCAAATTGCAGACGATGTCCAATCAATCGAGCTTAAACAATGGGCTCAAAAGATGGATACTAAGTGGGAGTTGTATTTTGAACAACGTGAACCACCTACCGAAGACGAAGTCGTCCAAGTCAATTTAGGAGATGAATCATGTTTTAAACCAATCTTTATTAGCAAAAGTCTATCTGGCGATGAACGACAATCTCTTATACAGATTATAAGAGAATACATCGACGTCTTTGCATGGAGCTATGAAGACATGCCAGGCTTGGACATTCGGATTAGTTTTGAGATCTTTTGAATATATATATATATATATATATATATATATATATATATATATATATATATATATATATATATATATATATATATATTAGTGTTAGTGTATGTAATGTTTATGTGTGTGTATATGTGTGTGTGTGTGTGTGTGTGTGTGTGTGTGTGTGTGTGTGTGTGTGTGTGTGTGTGTGTGTTATGTGTGAGTGTATGTGTGTATATATATATATATTTATATATATATAAATAAATAAATATATATATATATATATATATTAGTATTAGTGAGTGTGAAGAGAGGAGGAGAAGGATGTGTGTATGATATATGTAAGTATATGTGTATATGTGTGTAGTGAGGAGAGGGGAAGGGGGGCTGTAGTGCCCCGCTCCTAGCGGTCCACTATGTAAGGCTTGTGGCTTGATCAACTCGGTCGGAACCAAGTATTGGGGAAAGATACCGTCGACATCCAATCGATCACGGACAAGTGCATAAGAACCTTTCCAACTAATGGATTGGTTTCTCTTGAAATGCGTCCAAGAGTTTTCTCTGGATGTTTTACTGCTGGTTTTGTTGCTTGGTTTTGATGGATGCTTTTCTGAATGATTTTTGATGATTTGATTCTTGTCTGTTTTTCATTGATTTGCATAGCGTTCATTCTTGAGAATTCTGAGAGAAGAGAACGTAACAAGATGGAGTATTAACCAAACTTTTGGTGCCATTATAGACTGATGTGTGACGGAAGGCTAAGCGTACAAGTGTTCCTCTCTCTCTCTCCCTCTGCGATTCTCTAATTTGGTGAGTGTGGATCTCTGTGGTGGTATTGTCCCTCTCGCTATTCCTTCATGCCAACTAAATAATTGTCTTGCAACATCCGTTGATCAATATCATGATGCTAATGCCACAAGTCAATACCACTAAGAAGCTAGAGAACGAACATGAAATGAATTAATTTTACTGCAATGAACTGAATATTAAATTGAAATAAATTGACGCCTGGAATGATGGTTATAAAATGCTGAGAATGATCATTTTGCCTATTACTTCAATATTTTTATGCACACTGTGTTTATCGAGTCGGATATATATTTGCATGACCATGGACAACTTGTATACAAGGTTTGAGAAGTAATTTCCTCGAACGGTACCGGGGCATCGGGACCGATTCGGCCTAGGAGGAAATAATAAAGTGCTTTGGAAGCATGAGTAATGCGAGGCATCATAGAGGCTATCTACCTACTGTGCTGTCTTTGCATTACCTTGAAGTCCCAAATACAAATGAATGAAAAGAGTCCATATGGTTTAACAACACCAGTGGTCATATTATGGGGATGTATGCTAATCAATGTTTTGTGCAGGAGTGGTAAGTATTATTATTATCCTGTATTTTATACAGGACAGCTGGATTAGACCGATGGTAAAGTAAACATTATTTTATGTAATATTATATTGCCTCGAATGTGATTTACTCTGAATATTGCCTGTTCCATAATGATTTCATGCATTAAAATGCTTGTCATTAATAAAATGTTGGTTTAGCTGAGTGGGCCAACGAGGCTCACCAGCGCATTGTTATAATGTACTGACCCCTCCTCCACAGGTACTGGAGAAGGCTCGGGCGCACATCGTAATTAAAGCTTTCTGAACTGTTATTTCCTTTCAAGTTTACTTTCAAATAAAGACGCACAAAGTATTGTGAAGCTTTCAAAGGTTGTTGCTTAGATTTCAAAGTACTAAAGGGACATGATGTATGGAACGAGAAGTTATTTCATGGTAGCCTATCAATTGTACTTTTTTATGAATCAATGTAGCCGAAAGGGCATTTCAAATAGTATCGAGAAAAGTTGTATTCTGACTACAATTGTCAATAAAATGAGTATTACTTCTTCCTATTCCACTTACTCAATGTTTCTCAATTGTGGCTTATTTCCAAATGTTTCGAAATAACACAAATGTGTATGTTCTTGCCTTGTACAAGTGCAACTCCAGACTTGTCACACCCCGATTCGGGGAATCACACGCTTTGCTTTGATTCACGCCGAATCGATCGTCCTCGCTAAGGCGTGATGCCGTAATTATTTCTTTGTTGTAGAATGACCAAAGGTGATAGGTCGAAGACGAATTCATCGTCTGACTCAATGGAGAAACTGCAGAAACTAATGGAGGCTCAGAGAAAGCAGAGCAAAGCTCAACATCGTGTGCTTCAAGAGCAGCTTCAGTATCAGTTTCAGGAGGAGCTGGATGCCCAACAAAAGCAAGTGGATAATCTGTCTCAGATTGTCACCAAGCTGACGATCGATTCCAATGTTTCTGCAAAGGCCGCAGCAATCGAGACCGTAGAAGTGCCGACAGCGAAACCTGAAACACCGATACGGAAGAGAACGAGCTTCAAGTTCTCCGAATTCAAAACCTGCAACCCGCTTGAGTTTAATGGAAGAGCGGAGCCAGATGAAGTGATGGGCTTCTTGAACACACTTGAGGGCTACTTTCGAATATTGGATATACAGGGCAGTAAGAGGGTAGAGTGTAACACTGTACAACTTCGTCTCAAGGACCAGGAATGGTAGACTTCGCAGAGACAGGCACTTTACGGTAATAGCTCGAATATGAAGATATATCAGGAGACCTTCAAGCAGGCTTTCATTGCCCAATTCATTCCACCAGCTGTCCGTCAACAGAAAAAGAAGGAGTTCGTAGCACTCCAACAGGGCAGTATATCAGTGGATGACTATGAGACATAATTTTTAAAGAGAGTCGCATTCGCTGGATACATGGTACCGAATGATGACGCCAAGCGAGGAAGATTCGTGCAAGGCTTGAATGATGACCTACAGCGCGATGTGCTAAGTCAAAATTGTACGTCTTACCGGGAGGCATACGAAACAGCTCTCGAGATAGAGAGATTTCATCAGCCGGCTAGTCGTGGGACAATGCAGAGCAACCAAGGCAACAATAATCAGAAACGACTTTGGTCTGCTAGCAGGAGCGACGCACCTAAGCGTCACAATACGTAAGACAATAGGGGGTCTCAACATGTGGTACGCTGTAAAGCATACAACCATTTGGGACATCGTTCTGAAGATTGTCGCGTTAAGTGTTTCAAATGTGGCGAGCAAGGCCATAAGGAAGCTGACTGTAGAAGCAGAGGAGGGAATTAGTATCCTCCATGTGGGAAGAATAATAACCAGTACCGTGGGCAGTATAACAATCAGAACAGGGGTCAACATAATAACCAGATTCGTGACCAAGCACCACTAGCCCTGCCAGCTCCAACTGGGAACGCACCCAATCAACAAAAAGGTACGCAAGCAAGGGTTTATGCCTTGACTCAAGCAGATGCCCAGACCGCAGATAATGTAATAACAGGTATGTTGTTATTCAAAGGCATAACTGCCCAGGTGCTATTTGATTCTGGTGCTACTCATTGCTTTATCTCATCTGATTTTGCAATGGAAAATAAATTTTGTTTGATGCTACTAAAGACAGCTCTGTGTTTTAGTACTCCTTCGGGAGTAGATATGCCTGCAACTTTGATTTGCAGGGACGGCTATATTAAAATTGTAGGCAAAACTTTACCGCTGGACGCAATTGTACTCGACATCAAAGAGTACAATATCATATTGGGAATGGACTGGCTCAGCACTTATCATGTGACAATCGACTGTCCGGATAAGAGAGTTGTGTTTCGTCTACCCAGAGAAACGAAGTTCTCTTACTCGTGCGGCTCGACGTTCCAGGGGACCAATGGTAATATCGGCAGTTACAGTAATGAACATGTTGTAGTCAGGGTGTGAAGGATACCTCACTTCTATTCAAGATACTCGGATGAAGAGTGTAGGCTCGAATCAGACCGAAATCGTGGCAGAGTTTCCCGACGTATTCCAGGACGAGATACCTGGAATGTCGTCAGATAGAGAAAGTGAATTCACAATTGATACATTCCCGGATACTCGCCCGATATCGAAGGTGGCGTACAGGATGGCTCCGGCAGAATTAAAAGAACTAAAGGTACAGCTACAAGAATTACTAGACCGTGGATACATTCGCCCTAGTGTATCGCCATGGGGAGCTCTAGTGCTATTTGTAAAGAATAAGGATGGGGCGATGCGGCTGTGCATCGATTACAGAGAACTAAATAAGGCAGCCATTCGTAACAAGTATCCCTTGCCAAGGATAGATGACTTGTTCGATCAGCTACAAGGGGCGACTGTGTTTTCAAAAATCGATCTTCGTTCAGGATACCACCAGTCGAAGATCAGACCCGAAGACTTCCCTAAGTCAGCCTTCCGTACGAGATATGGACACTATCAGTTTTTGGTCATGTCATTCGGTTTGACTAATGCTCCAGCAGCCTTTACGGACCTAATGAATATAGTATTTTGACCGTTCTTAGACAAGTTCGTCGTTGAATTCATCGATGACATCTTGATTTACTCAAAGGACAGGAATACGCATGTCAGACACTTGAGAGAGGTACTTCAGACGCTGTGATACAATCAGCTGTATGCAAAACTAAGTAAATATGAATTTTAAATGAACAGCGTGTCGTTTCTAGGACACGTTGTCTCGGTAGAAGGAGTTATCGTTAACCCAAAGAAGATTGAGGCAGTTGTAGACTGGAAACAGCCTGCATCCGCTAGTGAGATACGGTGTTTCCTTGGTTTAGCCGGGTACTACCGTAGGTTTGTGAAAGACTTTTCAAGGATCGTTTCACCTTTGACTCGCGTCACTCAGAAAGGAGTCATATTTAAGTGGACCGACGATTGTGAGAGTAGTTTTCAGGAACTAAAGCAGCGGCTCGTCACGGCTTCAATTTTAGCACTTCCAGAAGGCTCTAAGGGATTTTAGATCTATAGTGACGAATCGGGACATGGTTTGAGATGTGTTCTCATGCAACGTGGGAAGACAATATCATACGTGTCGAGACAACTCAAACAGCATAAGAAGAATTATCCAACCCATGACTTAGAACTGACGACGATTGTGTTTGCATTGAAATTGTGGTGGCACTATCTCTATGGTGTGTCCTGCGAGATCTTCACGGATCATAAAAGCCTGAAGTACATATTCACACAGAAGGAATTGAATTCGAGGCAGCAACATTGGTTAGAATTGATCAAGGATTATGACTTGACGATTTCTTACACGCTTGGTAAAGGAAACGTAGTAGCTGATGCCTTGAGTCAAAAATTCGTTGGGACACTAGCAGTAGCAAGGGAGGTACTACGAGATCTTGAAGAAATGGGCATCGAATTAAGAATCCGTACACAAAATGTACTGTTGGCTCAATTGCAGCTTGAGCCAAGCCTCCAGGGAAGGATTAAGATTACTTAGAAGGACGATCCGTTTCTGCAGAAGATACGCGAGTTGATTCTAGCAGGAAATGTGTCCGACTTTACAGTTGAAGATGACACTATTTGTCACGACCCGCAACCTGAGTAGGGGCACGAGCACGTGGGTACGTCCAGCCTACGTCGCAGAATCGGCAGTAGAACGTTGTATAGTTCTCCTAGAAAGTATAGTATCTAGACACAATATAAATGTACCTGTTATCTCCGTACGGAGGTATATAAACTCAACTCAATCACAAAGACATCTAGGAAAGATAGGTACGAATATTATATAAATATGATGGAAATAGAAGTATGAAAATAGAATACAAAGTCACAACAAAGTAGAGTGTCGAAAACACAACATAAGATCCCAAAACACAAATATAGTATAAGTCTCATAAACTATCTGGCTCGCAGTCCAGACAAACCTAACTAGCAGATCTAGATAGGTGAAATATCATCTATGGGCTCTAGGGGTAACAGTTGATCATAATCTCCATCCTGGCCGTACCCGTAATAGGTAGAGCAATCAACATCTAAGTCATCTGTAAACATCAACGGTTATCCTGTCAGGAAAATAAGTAAGTACAAACTACCAACAATAGTTTTATAGTATTGACAAATGCTGTAAGAGACAATCATAATGGAATACAATATGAACATATCAAGATGGAAATATAACCGGATATGTAAAACATGAAATCATGCAAGTGTATCATGCAGGAAAATAGAACTGAATAGGAATCTATCTATATGTTGCAATAAATGTAAAATGTGCCTCGAGTATTATAGCATTATGTGATCGGTATGGGTCAAGATCAGGCTGTTCCATATGACCGGCTACAAGTACAAAAACTCGGCTCGGCCAAAATGGAAAGCTATGAAACAAGTAGTTACAGATCAGGCTACACCCTACGTGCAGTGAGGGTGGAGCTATGAAACGAGTAGTAACTCAATGTGGGTATTAATCACATAACCTATAATAACTCCCCATCCCCGAATAGTATACGGATCCGGACATAGTACGTCATGGCACAAGATTCCCTAAGAAGGTAGCTACTCCTTCTCAGGAATTGATGTCAATACAAGTACAAGAACAAGATCGAGCAAGTACCAGTATCCCAAGAAAATCTAGGAATGACATCTCATGACAGGAATCCGGTATATACTAGTCCGTGCACCCTCGT
Source organism: Iris pallida (assembly GCA_029216955.1). NCBI lineage: Eukaryota > Viridiplantae > Streptophyta > Magnoliopsida > Asparagales > Iridaceae > Iris > Iris pallida. The sequence goes on along the minus strand of JANAVB010037819.1, from coordinate 23,152,193 downwards.
GTCGAGAATCAAGTAAAACACTATAACTGAATCGGATACAGAAGATATCAAGACAAGAACTACTATCAGAGAATGTACTCGCCTGCTGTCCTGAGCTATCAAGTAAGGTCGATGCTCAGAGTGATCTCACAGACCTAGTGATAAGATATTGTAAGCTAATTAGGGTTTGACAATGTTTAAGCATGATTTCCAATATATGATATGAAATATAGGTCAAACTCAGTCAAACAAAGTCAAACTAGGTCACATCAAGTCAAACTAGATCAAACTAAGTCACACTAGGTCTAACTAGGTCACAGAAAGTCAAACCAAGTCAAACTTGGTCAAACTGGATCAAAGGTTGACTTAAAGTTGACTTTTGGTCAACTGGTCAACTCTAGGTCAAACTAGTCTAACGTTGACTAATAGTTGACTTTTGGTCAACTGGTTAAGTCTGTCAAGTTCTAGTCACGTTTAGGCTAAAAGTTGACTTTTGGTCAAACAGTCAACCGTGGTCAACCGAAGTCAAAACTAGTCTAAGTGCACTAATCCTAACCATTACCAACCAAGACAATCAATTTCTAACCATATCTTAAACTATAAAACTCATACCTTAGAATTAGCTAATTATCTTAACTAGCTAATCTATTACCTTAACTCTACAATATCTATACTAGCTATATAACTCAACTTGGTATTTGAACACCAAACTAATTTCTAATAATACAAATTTCTAACCAAAACTAACTCTCAATCTAACTCTAAACTCACACACACAACATGAAGGCATGGAGGATATGGTAATGAATGGTATGAAGTAGAGAATGTGGACTGCACATATAGATGGACTGAAGTTTCATTAGAAACCTGGGATTGATTTTACTGTAAAGTAGGACTGAAATGTATTGGTTGAATAGAGTGATTGTTGACTGATTTGTATGGGTGTTATGTGGGTTATGAAATGGTGAAATAGTGGACTAAATAGGATGGATTATATGGACAGTTATGATGCTGGAATGGTATTAGAAATTGGGACTGTTATTAAAAGTAAATTGGACTGTATGAATGAAGTATGGGACTGATATGGGGATTGAATGGATGTGAATGTATTGTAGTGGACTTCTGAATATACAGACTGAATTTGATGATGTAGATGACACTGAAAATGGATGTAATGTAATGGACTGAAATCATGTGGGACTGAATTGAACGAAATGGAGGAACTAAAATGAAATGGTCGAATATTTGATTGGTGGATGAATTAGATTTGAAATGGAATAGGGGGCTGTGCATATGGAATGGATAGATTTATGTGCTCACTGCACTGCAAAGCAGGGCAACAAGTGCCCTTCTACTGCTGCTGCATTCATTGAATGTAGTTGCTGCTGCTGTCAAGAAGACAACAGCCTATTGCTGTCCTGCTGCTGCCAAAGGCAGCAGCTCCCCCCTCCATTGCTCACTCTTCACTCCTCTCTATCTATCTCTCTATCTTACTCTTTATATCCCTCAACTCAAACTCCCAAATCCATAAACAAACACACACTCTATATATCACCACAACCACACAATAACAACTACAACAACAACACCATAAATGAAATAGACTTCTAAAAACAGTCCTATATATATATCATATATACATAAATCACAAAGAAATCTATATAACCTGATATCAAACTCTAAAATACAAGGCACCCACCTCTCCAAATCAAGTAGGAACACATCCTACTCCACAACATACACACCAACTACTCCCTAACACATTAAAACTAGAATTTAGAATACATTAAAACCTACTAGACATTAAATCAAACACATGGGGTGTCCTAAATTGAAATCTACCTATTAGGACACAAAGCTACATGCAAATACACTCTAGAGGACTCCAAATGGCCTCTAACTTGATTGTATTGGTTGTTCTAATAAGGGGATGGATTCTATGGATTCAAAATTACTTAGAATGCATAGGAAATCAATTTGGAGGGTTGGTTTTACCTATCGGAAGTGAAATCCTAATGAAACTCTTATGGACACAGTTTCGATACGAAGATCTTGTATGGACACTTCCACCTTGCACTTTTCTTTTAAACTTTGGTAGTACCCTTCCTTGAGAATATGGAAAGGATTGATGGAAGAGTTTGTGAAGGATTGATAGGATTTGGAGATCAAATCAAAGAGGGAAGCTCTCTAATTTGGGGAAGAACACATGTGAAATAAAAAGAGGCAAGTTGGAATGAACCAAAAAAAGCTATTGCTTCCTTACATGGCCGGCCACTATAGGAGCCTAGGGATAATGGGAAAATGTCCTAATTGCCCCTCTCTAGTCTCATATGGTTAAGTCTAGACTAGGTTCAAGTTTGGGTCCAAAAGGATCTAGTTTGAGTCTCTAATCGACAAATCTAATAAAGTGGGAATTAGACTAATCTAAATAATCTAATTTGTGGAAATATGTGGGCCATGACTAACTAAACTTGGGTCCCGCCTAGAGGCTAAGCTACCGAGTCGCTATCACAAGTCGGAACGAGACGAAACTCGAACCCTACTAAACAAATCATATAAAATAAATTATAAAATTATAAAATTCCAAAAATGTTGAAAAATCAAAAATGACCAAAATACCCCCAATTGTGAAAACTGGGGTCGACAAATCTACCCTCCTAAAAAAAATTTTGTCCTCAAAATTAAAACAATCAACCATAGGAAAACATAAGCAGAAAACAAAAGAAGTATATACCTCAAGGCTCGAAGAGATATGGGAAATGCTCCCGCATGTCGTCCTCTCTCCCAGGTAGACTTCACCTGGAGAGTGGTACATCCATGCCACATGAACCAAGGGTATAACCTGGTTCCAGAGCACCTTCACCCTACGACCTAGAATCTCGACTGGCTGTTCTGGATAGTTGAGAGTAGGTCCCACCTCTATCGTTGAATGGTCCAATACATGGCTGGGATCTGCCACGTACCGCCTCAGCTGCGATACATGGAACATGTTGTGCACTACCTCAAGCGTAGGCGACAAGTCCAGTCGATAGGCTACTGTACCGACCCTCTCAAGGATAGTGAAAGGTCCTATCTAGCGTGGACTGACCTTCCCGCCTCTGCCAAAGCGAATCGTGCTACGTGTCGGAGAAATCCTCAGAAACACCATGTCTCCAACCTATGGATGAAACAAAACTCAGCATACAAAACCAACAAATAATCACAACAAGCACAACAGAAAACTAAAACTAACCTCGAACTCTAGCGGTCTCCGGTGGCTATCGGTCCAATGCCGCTGTCTATCCTGAGCCACACGACGTCTATCTCTAATCAATCTATCCTTCTCGGCAACATCAACTACCATCTCTGGGGCAAGAAACACCCTCTCTCCAATATCATCCCATGACAAAGGAGAGCGGCATCTCCGTCCGTATAGAGCCTTGAATGGCGACATCTCTATACTGGCCTGGTAGCTGTTGTTGTAAGCAAACTCTACCAGGTGAAGATGATCCTCCCAAGAACCCCCGAGGTCTAACATACAGGTGTGAAGCATATCCTCAAGAGTCTGGATAGTTCCCTCTGACTGTCCGTCTGTCTGGGGATGATAAGCGATACTAAACTTGAGCGAGGGGCCCAAGCTAAACTGCAAACTCCTCCAGAAGTAGGAAGTGAAACGACTATCCCTATCTGAAACTATGCTCAATAGAACTCCATACAATCTCACAATCTGACGAACGTACAGCTCGGCCAGCTTCCCATAGACAAACCCTCCTTGAAAGACAAAAAGTAGGCCGATTTGGTCAATCTATCAACGATGACCCAAACCGCGTCTTTCCCTCCTGGAGATCGTGGAAGTCTGAACACAAAGTCCATGGTGATGTCTCCCACTTACAATCTGGAATGGGTAGTGCCTGAAGCAATCCACCTAGTCTCTGCCTCTCGGCTTTCACCTGCTGACACACCAAACAGCTAGATACGAACTGAGCCACCTCTCGCTTCATGCACTTCCTGAAGAACCTCCTCCCAAAGCTCTCCACTCGGAACGTAATGTCTAGCGCCGTGCCATCTTCGACTATAGAGAAATCGTCGAGCAAACCTGCCAATACCTGCTCCCTTATGCTCCTCAGGGTAAGATCATCATACTGTGCCGATCTAACTCTATTCATCAGCTCAGACTGAATCTGTAGACCCTACATTTGAATCTTTAGGCCTGAAACGATCACTTCGATACCCAAACTATCCAGGTCAGCCAAAAGATGACAATCTGCTGTCAAGTACACAGCTACTGGATACCTGGTCAAGGCATCTGCAACTACGTTAGCCTTTCCAGGATGGTACTGCAAGGATATATCGAAGTCCTTCATCAGCTCTAGCCAGCATCTCTGTCGCATGTTCAGCTCCTTCTGAGTGAACATGTACTTCAAGCTCTTATGATCCGTAATGATCTCAACTCGCTCTCTGTAAAGATAGTACCTCCACAACTTCATAGCAAAAATAACCGCGGCTAACTCCAGATCATGGGTAGGGTAGTTCTCCTCATGAGTACGCAACTGCCTAAATGCATAGACAATTACCTTCCCGTGCTGCTGAAGAACGCAACGCAAACCCTTCCCAGAAGCGTCACTGTAGATCGTGAAACCTCTAGTCCCATATGGCAAAGTCAAGATAGGAGCTGTAGTCAACCTCTTCTTCAGCTCATCGAAAGCAGCCTGACACTCCTCAGTCCAGACGAACTCCATGTCCTTCCTGGTGAGTCTAGTCATCGGCTCTGTAATACGAGCGAAGTCCTGGACGAACTTCCAATAGTAGCCTGCCAAACCCAGAAAGCTCTGAATCACGACAACTGAACTGGGTGTAGACTAAGTCTCCTCAACTGAAATCTTCTTCGGGTCCACAGAGATTTCATGCTCGATCACAACATGACCCAAGAACTCTACCTGGTCTAAGAAGAACTCATACTTCGACGGCTTCCCATATAGCTGCTCCTTCCTCAGAATCTCCAGTACGGTCCGCAGATGCTCCTCATACTCCTCAGGCATCTTCGAGTATATTAAAATGTCATCTATGAAGACCATCACCAATTTGTCAAGGTACTGATGGAATACCTTGTTCATCAAGTTCATGAACACTGCTGGGGTGTTGGTCAACCCAAATGGCATCACAGTAAACTCATACTGGATGTATCGAGTCCGAAAAGCCGTCTTGGGAACATCTTCTTGCTTCACCTTCAGCTGGTGATACCCGGACCTCAAATCTATCTTCGAGAATACCTTCGTACCGCTCAACTGATCGTACAAGTCATCAATCCTCGACAACGGATATTTGTTCTTGATAGTGAGGTTGTTAAGCGCCCTGTAATAGATACACATGCATATCATACCATCTTTCTTTCGTACAAATAGAACTGGCGCTCCCCACGAAGAAGAACTGGATCTGATAAATCCTTTGTCCTGCAGCTCGTCGACTTGCTTTTTTTGCTCCACCAACTCGCTGTTGTTGACTCTATAGACGTGCTGTGGAATAGGCTCAGCGTCCGGTACCAAGTCTATAGAGAACTCAACATCCCTGTCTGGCGGCATCCTAGGTAACTCCTCAGAAAAGACATCCAAGAACTCAGCTATTAAAGGATATGGCAATTCCTGCCCTGCCAACAAGGCTTCACAGAATCTAGTCTCTGGCTCCGCTGCTCCTCTAGCAAACTCCATCTCTGGCTCTCCCGACGTCCTAAACAGAACTCTACCTCCTCTATTGTCTATACTAGCATGGTGCCTACTCAACCAATCCATACTGAGTACCATATCGTACCTTAAAAGTGGCATTACGAGCAAGCACGCACTCAAGTCCCGGCCTCCTAATGTAACTCTTCGTCCCTTACAAATATTATTAACCAGGATAATACCTCCCTCGGTCATAATCTTGCAAGTCCTACCCAGAAATTCAGCAATGATGTTGTGTCTAAGAGCAAAAGAGACAGATACAAAACTGTACGTAGCACCGAAATCAAACAAGGCGAAAGCAGGAAAGGAATCGTGAAGAACATAACCTGCCACAACATCTGCTACTGGCTCAATCTCCTCAGCTGCTAGTGCAAAAGCTCTGCCCTGGTGTGCTCCCCTCTGGTGCTGGACAAAATGCTGCTGCTGCGTCCGAAGTGGCTGATCCTTCTGCAGAACTACGGGTCCTACCGGTGCTCTGTCCTGACCTCCCTCGGCTGCACGAGCAGTTCAGCCCTTCAGCTGGTGATCAGTCGCTCCACAGAATAAACAAGCGCCTAATCTCCTCCTACAGAGATCTCGGTTGTGCCCCTGCTTCCCACAGAAGGCACACTGAGAGATGTCTCTGCCCCTGCTGCTGCTGGGTACGTACTAGTGCCTGGTGCTGATAAAACTGAGGCTATTGCTGGAACTGCCTCTGCTACTGCTGCTGAATGTGGGGACGCTTCGTCGATCCCGTACTAGAAGTAGCTCCAAATATATCACTGTTCTTATTCGGCTTGAGGTCGAAGTCCTCCTCTGCTATTTGCGCCTCCATCAGGATCTGTTCGAAAGTCGCATCTCGACGCCCAGAAGTGCGAGTATGAACTGCATGAATCAGACCCCTCCTGAATTTGCGGGCCTTCTCTCCCTCGTCCTGGACCATCCCTGGGGCGAATCGGCTACGCATACTTGTCCACCGACGAGTTCCCATGCACTAGTCCCACGAACTGGCCCTCCAAAGCGGTAAGAGCTACGTCCGGGAAGAACTTCTCCTTAAAGAGCCTCTAGAAGTTCTTCCATGTCAAACCCCTCACCGATGCATGAGGATCCGTGCGAAACTATGTCAAGGCGATATCGAAGAACTGACTCGTCGCAGCTGTGACCCACAATCCTCTAGGAGTCTCTGCTAACTCTAAGCTCCGTTGCACACTCCAACCAGTCGTCTACATAGAGAATGCCCTCAGTCCCTTTGAACTCCCTAGGGTTCATCTTCCTGTAGTCTAACACTGTCCCAGGCCTAGCCTGATGCTGATGTGGCTGCTGGACGGGGGCGCCCTGAACTGAACCTGGGGCTACCTTCTCTACCACTTCTAGTGCCAACTGATGAGCATTCTCCATGCTCAGCCTCGGTACCTCGGTCTGGCGGTATGATGCGTCACTTGACTCTGCGATGGTGCTGCCTGGGCTCTCTGTGACTCCATCATCTGTTGCAGGAGTACGAACATCTGAAGTGTGTCGGTCGGTACCGGAGGTGGTGGCGGTAGTGTCTCCGATATGATGATAGAAGGCCTCTAGGGAGGAGGTGGAAGACCTCCGGGTGCTGCTGCCACTGCCTCCTGAACGGTAGGGATAACAGGGACAGTCTCCTGGACTGCCTCCCCTACTGGATCAAACCTCTCCGACACGGCACTGGATCCAGCTGCCTGAGCTCGAGTCACTCTCATCCTGAAGATGAATTGGAACCAAGAGATCAATATGGCACAAGATAAGATATTATCAAAGAAGGACATTTAAATTCAAATACAGAAAGAGTTGTCATGATAATCGAAAGGTCAGAAATTTTCCTAAAATGTGATTGAGTAAACTTCTATAATAATAACCTAGAACCTATATCCTAACTGCAGGCTCGTAATCAATACTCTAAGTCGAGTACCATTACGAATTAGACCTGCATGGGCCACCACAAAAACGTATCACGACCCGTACGCTAAGTAGGGGCATGAGCACATGGGTACGTCCAGCCAAAGCCGCAGAATCGGTAGTAGAATGCTGTATAGTTCTCCTAGAAAGTATAGCATCTAGACACAATATAAATGTACAAGTCATCTCCGCACGGAGGGATATAAACTCAACTTAATCACAAAGACATCTAGGAAAGCTAGGCACGAATATCATATAAATATGATGAAAATAGAAGTACGGAAATAGAATGCAAAGTCACAACGGAGTAGAGAGTCAAAAACACAACATAAGATCCTAAAACACAAATAAAGTATAAGTCTCATAAACTAGCTGGCTCGCAGTCCAGACAAACCTAACTAGCAGATCTAGATAGGTGAAATATCATCTATGGGCTCTAGGGGTAATAGTTGATCATAATCTCCATCCTGGCCGTACCCATAGTAGGTAGAGCAATCAGCATCTAAGTCATCTGTAAACATCAACGGTTATCCTGTCAGGAAAATGAGCAAGTACAAACTACCAACAACAGTTTTATAGTATTGGCAAATGCTGTAAGAGACAATCACAATGGAATACAAGATGAACATATCAAGATGGAAATATAACAGGATATGTAAAACAGGAAATCATGCCAAGTGTATCATACAGGAAAGTAGAATTGAATAGGAATCTATCTATCTGATGTAATAAATGTAAAATGTGCCTCGAGTATTATAGCATTATGTGATTGGTATGGGTCAAGATCAGGCTGTTCCATATGACCGACTATAAGTACGAAAACTCAGCCCGGCCAAAATAGAAAGCTATGAAACAACTAGTAACAGATCAGGCTACACCCTACGTACAGTGAGGGTGGAGCTATGAAATAAGTAGAAACTCAAGGTGGGTATTGATCACGTAACCTATAATAACTCCCCATCCCCGAATAGTATACGGATCCGGACATAGCACGTCATGGCACGAGATTCCCTAAGAAGGTAGCTACTTCTTCTTAGGAATCGGTGTCAATACAAGTACAAGAACAAGATCGAGCAAGTACCAGTATCCCAAGAAAATCCAGGAATAACATCTCATGACAGGAATCCGGTATATACTAGTCCGTGCACCCTCGTGTCGAGAATCAAGTAAAACACTATAACTGAATAGGATACAGAAGATATCAAGACAAGAACTACTATCAGAGAATATACTCATCTATCGTCCTGAGATGTCAAGTAAGGTCAATGCTCAGAGTGATCTCACAGACCTAGAGATAAGATATTGTAAGCTAATTAGGGTTTGACAATGTTTAAGCATTTTTTCCAATGTGTAATATGCAATATAGGTCAAACTCAGTCAAACTAAGTCGAATTAGGTCACATCAAGTCAAACTAAGTGAAACTAAGTCACATTGAGTCACACTAGGTCTAACTAGGTTACAGGAAGTCAAACCAAGTCAAACTAGGTCAAACTGGGTCAAAAATTGACTTACAATTGACTTTTGGTCAACTGGTCAACTCTTGTCAACTCTAGGTCAACTCTAGGTTAAACTAGTCTAATGTTGACTAATAGTTGACTTTTGGTCAACTGTCAAGTCCGGTCAAGTTCTAGTCACATTTAGGCTAAAGTTGAATTTTGGTCAAACAGTCTACCGTGGTCAACCAAAGTCAAAACTAGTCTAAGTGCACTAATCCTAACCATTACCAACCAAGACAATCAATTTCTAACCATATCTTAAACTATAAAACTCATACCTTGGAATTAGCTAATTATCTTAACTAGCTAATCTATTACCTTAACTCTACAATATCTATACTAGCTATATAACTCAACTTGGTATTTGAATACCAAACTAACTTCTAACAATACAAATTTCTAACCAAATCTAAATCTCAATCTAACTCTAAACTCTCAAACACACAACATGAAGGTATGGAGGATATGGTAATGAATGGTATGAAGTAGAGAATGTGGACTGCACATATAGATGGACTGAAGTTTCATTAGAAACCTGGGACTAATTTTACTGTCAAGTAGGACTGAAATGTATTGGTGGAATAGAGTGATTGTGGACTGATATGTATGGGTGTTATGTGGGTTATGAAATGGTGAAATAATAGACTGAATAGGATGGATTATATGGACAGCTATGATGCTGAAATGGTATTGGAAATGGGGATTGTTATTGAAGGTAAATTGGACTGTATGAATGAAGTATGGAACTGATATGGGGATTGAATGGATGTGAATGTATTGTAGTGGACTTGTGAATATATAGACTAAATTTGATGATGTGGATGAGGACTGAAAATGGATGTAATGTAATGTAATGGACTGAAATCATGTGGGACTGAATTGAACGAAATGGAGGGACTGAAATGAAATGGTTGAATGTTTGATTGGTGGATGAATTGGATTTAAAATGGAATGAGGGGACTGTGCATATGGAATGGACAAATTTATGTGCTCACTGTACTGCAAAGTAGGGCAACAAGTGCCCTGCAACTGCTGATGCATTTATTGAATATAGCTGCTGCTGCTGTCAAGACGACAACAACCAATTTCTGTCCTGTCGCTGCCAAAGGCAACAGCTCCCCCCTCCATTGCTCACTCTCCACTCCTCTCTATCTATCTCTCTGTCTCACTCTCTATATCTCTCAACTCAAACTCCTAAATCCATAAACAAACACACACTCTATATATCACCACAACCACACAATAACAACTACAACAACAACACCATAAATGAAATAGACTTCTAAAAATAGTCCTATGTATCATATATACATAAATCACAAAGAAATCTATATAACATGATATCAAACTCTAAAACACAAGGCACCCACCTCTCCAAACAAGTAGGAACACATCCTACTCCACAACACACACACCAACTACTCTCTAACACATAAAAACCTGAAATTAGAATACATTAAAACCTACTAGACATTAAATCAAACAGATGGGGTGTCCTAAATTGAAATCTACTATTAGGATACAAAGCTACATACAAATACACTCTAGAACTCCAAATGGCCTCTAACTTGATTCTAATAGTTGTTCTAACAAGGGGATGGATTCTATGGATTCAAAACTACTTAGAATGTATAGAAAATCAGTTTAGAGGGTTGGTTTTACCTATCGGGAGTGAAATCCTAATGATACTCATATGGACATGGCTCCGATACGAAGATCTTCTTATATGGACACTTCCACCTTGCACTTTTCTTCCAACTTTGGTAGTACCCTCTCTTGAGAATATGGAGAGGATTAATGGAAGAGTTTGTGAAGGATTGATAGGATTTGGAGATCAAATCAAAGAGGAAAGCTCTCTACTTTGGGGAATGAACACATGTGAAATAAAAAGAGGCAAGTTAGAATGAACCAAAAGAAGCTATTACTTCCTTACATGGCCGACCACTATGGGAGCCTAGGGCTAATGGGAAAATGTCCTAATTGCCCTCTCTAGTCTCATATTGTTAAGTCTAGACTAGGTTCAAGTTTGGGGTCAAAAGGATCTAGTTTGAGTCTCTAATCGACTAGTCTATTAAAGTGGGAATTAGACTAATCTAAATAATCTAATTTGTGGAAATATGTGGGCCATGACTAACTAAACTTGGGTTCCGCCTAGAGGCTAAGCTACCCGAGTCGCTATCACAAGTCGGAACAAGACGAAACTCGAACCCTACTAAACAAATCATATAAAATAAATTATAAAATTATAAATTCCAAAAAAGTTAAAAATCAAAAATGACCAAAATACCCCCAATTGTGAAAACTGGGGTTGACAAATCTACCCTCCTAAAAAAAATTTCGTCCTCGAAATTAAAACAATCAACCATAGGAAAACATAAGCAGAAAACAAAAGAAATATATACCTCAAGGGCTCGAAGAGATATGGGAAACGCTCCCACATGTCGTCCTCTCTCTTCCTTGGTAGACTCACCTAGAGAGTGGTGCCTCCATCCAACACGAACCAAAGATATAACCTGGTCCCGGAGCACCTTCTCCCTACGATCTAGAATCTCGATTGGCTGTTCTGGATAGTTGAGAGTAGGTCCCATCTCTATCGTTGAATGGTCCAATATATGACTGGGATCTGCCACGTACCGCCTCAGCTGCGATACATAGAATATGTTGTGCACTCCCTCAAGCTGTAGGCGGCAAGTCCAGTCGATAGGCTACTGCACCGACCCTCTCAAGGATAGTGAAAGGTCCGATGTAGCGTGAACTGAGCTTCCGGCCTCTGCTAAAGTGAATCGTGCCACGTGTTGGAGAAATCCTTAGAAACACTATGTCTCCAACCTAGGAACGAAACAAAACTTAGCACATGAAACCAGCAAACAATCACAACAAGTACAACAGAAAACTGAAACTAACCTCAAACTCTAGCGGTCTCCGGTGGCTATCGACCCAATACCGCTGTCTATCCTGAGCCACCCGAAGTCTATCTTTGATCAATCTAACCTTCTCGACTGTATCGACTACCATCTTGGGCCAAGCAACACTCTCTCTCCAATATTGCCCCATGACAAAGGAGTGCGGTATCTTCGTCCGTATAGAGCCTCGAATGGCGACATCTCTATACTGGCCTAATAGCTGTTGTTGTAAGCAAACTCTACCAGGTGAAGATGATCCTCCCAAGAACCACCGAGGTATAACACACAGGTGCGAAGCATATCCTCAAGAGTCTGGATAGTCCACTCTGACTGCCCGTCTGTCTGGGGATGATAAGCGGTACTAAACTTGAGCGAGGTGCCCAAGCTAAACTGTAAACTCCTCCAGAAGTGGAAAGTGAAACGACTATCCCTATCTGAGACTATGCTCACCGGAACTCCATGCAATCTTATAATCTGATGAACGTACAGCTCGGCCAACTTCTGCGTAGACAAACCTACATTGAAAGGCAAAAAGTAGGCCGATTTTGTCAATCTATCAACGATGACCCAAACTGCGTCTTTCCCTCTTGGAGATCGTGGAAGTCTGGACACAAAGTCCAAGGTGATGTGCTCCCACCTCCACTCTGGAATAGGTAGCGGCTGAAGCAATCCACCTGGTCTCTGCCTTTTGGCTTTCACCTGCTGACACACCAAACAGCGAGATACGAACTGAGCTACCTCTCGCTTTATGCCGTACCACCAAACGTGCTCTCTCAGATCTTTATACATCTTGTTGGCCCCAGGATGCATAGAGTACTGAGAGCGATGCGCTTTCTGAAGAACCTCCTCTCGAAGCTCTCCACTCGGAACGCACAGTCTAGCGCCATGCCGCAACGACCCATCTTCGACTATAGAGAAATCGTCGAGCAAACCCGCCAATACCTGTTCTCTGATGCTCCTCAGGGCAACATCATCATACTGTGCTGATCTGACTCTATCCATCAACTCAGACTGAATCTGTAGACCCCATATCTGAATCTCTATGCCTGGAACGATCATTTCGATACCCAAACTATCCAGGTCAGCCAAAAGATGACGATCTGCCGTCAAGTACATAGCTACTGGATACCTGCTCAAGGCATCTACAACTACGTCAGCCTTCCCCAGATGGTACTGTAAGGATATATTGAAGTCCTTCATCAGCTCTAGTCAGCGTCTATGTCGCATGTTCATCTCCTTCTGAGTGAACACGTACTTCAAGCTCTTGTGATCCGTAAAGATCTCAACTCGCTCTCCGTACAGATAATGCTTCCACAACTTCAAAGCAAAGATAACCGCATCTAACTCCAAATCATGGGTAGGGTAGTTCTTCTTATGAGTACACAACTGCCTGGATGCATATGCAATTACCTTCCCGTGCTGCTGAAGAATGCAACCCAAACCCTTCCCAGAAGCGTCACTGTAGATCGTGAAACCTCCAGTCCCAGATGGCAAAGTCAAGATAGGAGCTATAGTCAACCTCTTCTTTAGCTCATCGAAAGCAGCCTAACACTCCTCAGTCTAGAGGAACTCCATGTCCTTCCTGGTGAGTCTAGTCATCGGCTCTGTAATACGAGAGAAGTCCTAGGACGAACTTACGATAATAGCCTGCCAAACCCAGAAATCTCCGAATCTCGACAACTGAACTGGGTGTAGACCAAGACTCCACAGCTGAAATCTTCTTCAGGTCCACAGAGATTCCATGCTCGATCACAACATGACCCAAGAACTCTACCTGGTCCAAGAAGAACTCATAGTTCGACAGCTTCCTATACAGTTGCTCCTTCCTCAGAATCTCCAGTACGGTCCACAGATGCTCCTCGTGCTCCTCAGGCGTCTTCGAATATACTAAAATGTCATCTATGAAGACCACCATAAACTTGTCAAAGTACTGATGGAATACCTTGTTCATCAAGTTTATGAACACTGTTGGTGCGCTGGTCAACCCAAATGGTATCACAGTAAACTCTTACTAGCTGTATCGAGTCCGAAAAGCCGTCTTTGAAACATCTTCCCGCTTCACCTTCAGCTGGTGATACCCAGACCTCAAATCTATCTTCGAAAATACCTTCGCACCGCTCAACTGATCGAACAAGTCATCAATCCTCGACAACGGGTATTTGTTCTTGATAGTGAGGTTGTTGACCACCCTGTAATCGATACATATGCGTATCATACCATCCTTCTTTGGTACAAACAGAATTAGAACTTCCCACAGCGAAGAACTGGATCTGATAAATCCCTTGTCCTGCAGCTCGTCGACTTGCTTCTTCAACTCCACCAACTCGCTGTGGTTGACTCTATAGACATGCTGTGAAATAAGCTCAGCGCCTCGTACCAAGTCTATAGAGAACACAACATCCCTGTCTGGCGGCATCCTAGGCAACACTTCGGGAAAGACATCCAGGAACTCAGCTATCAAAGGATGTGGCAATTCCTGCCCCGCCAATAAGGTTCCACAGAATCCAGTCTCCGGCTCCGCTACTCCTCTAGCAAACTCCATCTCTGGCTATCCCGGCGGCCTAAACAGAACTCTACCTCCTCTACAGTCTATACTAGCATGGTGCCTGCTCAACCAATCCATATCGAGTACCATATCGTACCTCAGAAGTGGCATTACGAGTAAGCACGTACTCAAGTCTCGGCCTTCCAATATAACTCTCCGTCCCTTGCAAATATTATTAATCAGGATAATACCTCACCCGGTCATAATCTTGAAAGTCCTACCAAGAAATTCAGTAATGATGTTGGTCTAAGAGCAAAAGAGACAGACACAAAATTGTGTGTAGCACCGGAATCAAATAAGGCAAAAGTAGGAAAGGAATCGAAAAGAACATGACCTACCACAACATCTGCTACTGGCTCAATCTTCTCAGCTGCTAGTACAAAAGCTCTGCCCTGGTGTGCTTCCTTCTGGTGCTGAACAAAATGCTGCTGCGTCTGAAGTAGCTGACCCTTCTACTGAACTACGGGTCCCACCGGTGCTCTGACTTGGCCTCCCTCGGCTACACAAGCAGGAAAGCCCTTCAGCTTATGATCGATCGCTCCACAGAATAAGCAAGCGCCCAATCTCCTCCTATAGACATCTCGATTGTGCCCCTGCTTCCCACAGAAGGCATACTGAGAGACATGTTGCTGCCCCTGCTGCTGTTGGATACGTACTGGTGCCTGGTGTTGATGAAACTGAGGCTGCTGCTGGAACTGCCTCTGCTGCTGCTGCTGCTGCTGAATATGGGGACGCTTCACCGATCCCGTACTAGAAGTAGCTCCAAATGTATCACTGCTCCTCTTCGGCTTAAGGCCGAAGTCCTCCTCTGCAATCTGTGCCTCCATCAGGATCTGCTCGAAAGTTGTATCTCGACGTCCAGAAGTACGAGTACGAACTGCATGAATCAGACCCCTCCTAAATTTACGGGCCTTTTCTCCATCGTCTTGGACCATCCTTGGGGCGAATCGGCTAAGGCAAAAAAACTCCGCCGTATACTCGTCCACCGACGAGTTTCCCTGTACTAGTCCCATGAACTGGCCCTCCAAAGCAGTAAGAGCTACATCAGAGAAGAACTTCTCCTTAAAGAGCCTTCGGATGTTCTTCCATGTCAAACCACTCACCGACGCACGAGGATTCGTACGAAACCACGTCAAGGCGATGTCGAAGAACTGACTCACTGCAGTTGTGACCCACAATCCTCTGGGAGTCTTTGCTAACTCTAAGCTCTGTTGTACGTCCTCCTACCAATCTTCTGCATAGAGAATGCCCTCAGTCCCCTTGAACTCCCTGGGGTTCATCTTCCTAAAGTCTAACAATGTCCCAGGCCTAGCTTGATGCTGATGTGGCTGCTGGACGGGGATGTCCTGAACTAAACCTAGGGCTACCTTCTTTACCGCTGCCAGTGCCAACTGATGAGCATTCTCCATGCTCTGCCTCAGTACCTCAGTCTGGCGGTATGATGCGTCAGCCTGACTCTGTGATGTCGCTCCTGGGCTCGCTGTGACTCCATTATCTGCTGTAGGAGTACGAACATCTGAAGTGTGTTGGTCGATACCGGAGGTGGTGGCGGTAATGTCTCCGGTATGACGATAGAAGGCCTCTAGGGTAGAGGTGGAAGACCTTCGGGTGCTGCGGCCACTACCTCCTGAATGGTAGGGATAACAGGGACAGTCTTCTGGACTGCCTCCCCTACTGGATCTGACCTCTCCAGCATAGCACTGGATCCAGCTGCCTGAGCTCGAGTCACTGTCATCCTGAAGACGAATTAAAACCAAGAGATCAATATGGCACAAGATAAAATATTATCAAAAAAGGATAGTTAAATTCAAATACAGAAAGAGCTGTCATGATAATCGAAAGATCGAAAAATTTCCTAAAATGTGATTGAGTAAAGTTCTATAATAATAACCTAGAACCTATATCCTAACTGCAAGCTCGTAATCAATACTCTAAGTCGAGTACCATTACGAATTAGACCTGCATGGGCCACCACAAAATGTGTCACGACCCGCACCCTAAGTAGGGGCACGAGCACGTAGGTACGTCCAGCCTACGTCGCAGAATCGGCGATAGAACGCTGTATAGTTCTCCAAAAAAGTATAGCATCTAGACACAATATAAATGTACCTGTCATCTCCGCACGGAGGTATATAAACTCAACTCAATCACAAAGACATCTAGGAAAGATAGGCACAAATATCATATAAATATGATGGAAATAGAAGTACGAAAATAGAATACAAAGTCACGACATAGTAGAGAGTCGAAAACACAACATAAGATCCCAAAACACAAATATAGTATAAATCTCATAAACTAGCTGGCTCGCAGTCCAGAAAAACCTAACTAGCAGATCTAGATAGGTGAAATATCATCTATGGGCTCTAGGGGTAACAGCTGATCATAATCTCCATCTGGCCGTACCCATAATAGGTAGAGCAATCAGCATCTAAGTCATCTGTAAACATCAACGGTTATCCTGTCAGAAAATGAGCAAGTACAAACTACCAACAACAGTTCTATAGTATTGGCAAATTCTGTAAGAGACAATCACAATGGAATACAAGATGAACATATCAAGATGAAAATATAACAGGATATGTAAAACAGGAAATCATGCCAAGTGTATCATGCAGGAAAGTAGAACTGAATAGGAATCTATCTATCTGATGTAATAAATATAAAATGTGCCTCGAGTATTATAGCATTATATGATCAATATGGGTCAAGATCAGGTGGTTCCATATGACCGGCTACAAGTACGAAAACTTGGCCCGGCCAAAATGGAAAGCTATGAAACAAGTAGTAACAGATCAGGCTACACCCTACGTGCAGTGAGGGTGGTGCTATGAAACATATAGTAACTCAAGGTGGGTATTGATCACATAACCTATAATAACTCTCCATCTCCGAAGAGTATACGGATCTGGAAATAGCACGTCATGGCACGAGATTCCCTAAGAAGGTAGCTACTCTTTCTCACGAATCGGTGTCAATACAAGTACAAGAACAAGATCGAGCAAGTACCAGTATCCCAAGAAAATCCAGGAATGACATCTCATGACAGGAATCCGGTATATACTAGTTCGTGCACCCTCGTGTCGAGAATCAAGTAAAATACTATAACTGAATCGGATACAGAAGATATCCAGGCAAGAACTACTATCAGAAAATGTACTCGTCTGTTGTCCTGAGCTGTCAAGTAAGGTCTGTTGACCCAAACAGGATCACAGTCAACCTAATCTTGAAAATTAACAAAATAATATTTGTCATAGTCCAATGTGACACATCGAGCTCAAATTTAATCTACTCAGCTCAGTGGTTCAAGATCAAAGCTGCTTGAAGATTTATTATTCTGTGTATACTGGAGTCTGTATTTTTATTTGTTTTTGAGTATAGGATAATGTACGTTGGGTCATACAGAGCAACTTTGGGCTAGACATAGCTTTATAGGTTTACTTAGCCCAAAACCCAATCATCCCATTCACCAAAAGCCCACAAAGAACATTCTGTCCATAGGAGACAGAGTTCGGGCCGAACTCTGCCTCTCACAAAGTTCGGGCCGAACTCGGTCCCCTAAAATTCAGGATGTTGATTTTAGGTCTTGATCACTGCTAGTTGTCCAATGGCCAAAAATTTGAATTCTACATACAGAATTCTGGCCGAATTCTGCCTACCCCGAACCCTATAAATAGGCCTTGGTTTTTCTCATTTCAAACCATTCACTTTCTCTTCTTCTCTTACATAGCCTATATATTCAAGAGCCTTACCTTTCCATCCACTTAGCATTCAAACTTCCCAACCGTCCAAGTTGCTCGGTACGATCCAGCTAGAAGTTTAAAGTGCAAGAAGTTGTAAGTCACTTAGAAAAGTCCAAGTTTTGCCAAAGCGATCATTAAAAGAAGTTTGGCATGCTCTTCTGTGAAAAGGCACGTGGTTGTAACCCTATTTCAAAATAGTGGATTTCAATCCTGAGCTAGAGTTCTCAGGCTGGACTAGTCCTCCCACGAGGGAAACCAGGTTAAAAATCTGCTGTGCTGTGCT
>JANAVB010037819.1:22986755-23133635 GCA_029216955.1 Iris pallida | reverse complement strand
TGCATGACCATGGACAACTTGTATACAAGGTTTGAGAAGTAATTTCCTCGAACGGTACCGGGGCATCGGGACCGATTCGGCCTAGGAGGAAATAATAAAGTGCTTTGGAAGCATGAGTAATGCGAGGCATCATAGAGGCTATCTACCTACTGTGCTGTCTTTGCATTACCTTGAAGTCCCAAATACAAATGAATGAAAAGAGTCCATATGGTTTAACAACACCAGTGGTCATATTATGGGGATGTATGCTAATCAATGTTTTGTGCAGGAGTGGTAAGTATTATTATCCTGTATTTTATACAGGACAGCTGGATTAGACCGATGGTAAAGTAAACATTATTTTATGTAATATATATTGCCTCGAATGTGATTTACTCTGAATATTGCCTGTTCCATAATGATTTCATGCATTAAAATGCTTGTCATTAATAAAATGTTGGTTTAGCTGAGTGGGCCAACGAGGCTCACCAGCGCATTTTATAATGTACTGACCCCTCCTCCACAGGTACTGGAGAAGGCTCGGGCGCACATCGTAATTAAAGCTTTCTGAACTGTTATTTCCTTTCAAGTTTACTTTCAAATAAAGACGCACAAAGTATTGTGAAGCTTTCAAAGGTTGTTGCTTAGATTTCAAAGTACTAAAGGGACATGATGTATGGAACGAGAAGTTTTTCATGGTAGCCTATCAATTGTACTTTTTTATGAATCAATGTAGCCGAAAGGGCATTTCAAATAGTATCGAGAAAAGTTGTATTCTGACTACAATTGTCAATAAAATGAGTATTACTTCTTCCTATTCCACTTACTCAATGTTTCTCAATTGTGGCTTATTTCCAAATGTTTCGAAATAACACAAATGTGTATGTTCTTGCCTTGTACAAGTGCAACTCCAGACTTGTCACACCCCGATTCGGGGAATCACACGCTTTGCTTTGATTCACGCCGAATCGATGTCCTCGCTAAGGCGTGATGCCGTAATTATTTCTTTGTTGTAGAATGACCAAAGGTGAAGGTCGAAGACGAATTCATCGTCTGACTCAATGGAGAAACTGCAGAAACTAATGGAGGCTCAGAGAAAGCAGAGAAGCTCAACATCGTGTGCTTCAAGAGCAGCTTCAGTATCAGTTTCAGGAGGCAGCTGGATGCCAACAAAAGCAAGTGGATAATCTGTCTCAGATTGTCACCAAGCTGACGATCGATTCCAATGTTTCTGCAAAGGCCGCAGCAATCGAGACCGTAGAAGTGCCGACAGCGAAACCTGAAACACCGATACGGAAGAGAACGAGCTTCAAGTTCTCCGAATTCAAAACCTGCAACCCCTGAGTTTAATGGAAGAGCGGAGCCAGATGAAGTGATGGGCTTCTTGAACACACTTGAGGGCTACTTTCGAATATTGGATATACAGGGCAGTAAGAGGGTAGAGTGTACACTGTACAACTTCGTCTCAAGGACCAGGAATGGTAGACTTCGCAGAGACAGGCACTTTACGGTAATAGCTCGAATATGAAGATATATAGGAGACCTTCAAGCAGGCTTTCATTGCCCAATTCATTCCACCAGCTGTCCGTCAACAGAAAAAGAAGGAGTTCGTAGCACTCCAACAGGGCAGTATATCAGTGGATGACTATGAGACATAATTTTTGAAGAGAGTCGCATTCGCTGGTACATGGTACCGAATGATGACGCCAAGCGAGGAAGATTCGTGCAAGGCTTGAATGATGACCTACAGCGCGATGTGCTAAGTCAAAATTGTACGTCTTACCGGGAGGCATACGAAACAGCTCTCGAGATAGAGAGATTTCATCAGCCGGCTAGTCGTGGGACAATGCAGAGCAACCAAGGCAACAATAATCAGAAACGACTTTGGTCTGCTAGCAGGAGCGACGCACCTAAGCGTCACAATACGTAAGACAATAGGGGGTCTCAACATGTGGTACGCTGTAAAGCATACAACCATTTGGGACATCGTTCTGAAGATTGTCGCGTTAAGTGTTTCAAATGTGGCGAGCAAGGCCATAGGAAGCTGACTGTAGAAGCAGAGGAGGGAATTAGTATCCTCCATGTGGGAAGAATAATAACCAGTACCGTGGGCAGTATAACAATCAGAACAGGGGTCAACATAATAACCAGATTCGTGACCAAGCACCACTAGCCCTGCCAGCTCCAACTGGGAACGCACCCAATCAACAAAAAGGTACGCAAGCAAGGGTTATGCCTTGACTCAAGCAGATGCCCAGACCGCAGATAATGTAATAACAGGTATGTTGTTATTCAAAGGCATAACTGCCCAGGTGCTATTTGATTCTGGTGCTACTCATTGCTTATCTCATCTGATTTTGCAATGGAAAATAAATTTTGTTTGATGCTACTAAAGACAGCTCTGTGTTTTAGTACTCCTTCGGGAGTAGATATGCCTGCAACTTTGATTTGCAGGGACGGCTATATTAAAATTGTAGGCAAAACTTTACCGCTGGACGCAATTGTACTCGACATCAAAGAGTACAATATCATATTGGGAATGGACTGGCTCAGCACTTATCATGTGACAATCGACTGTCCGGATAAGAGAGTTGTGTTTCGTCTACCCAGAGAACGAAGTTCTCTTACTCGTGCGGCTCGACGTTCCAGGGGACCAATGGTAATATCGGCAGTTACAGTAATGAACATGTTGTAGTCAGGGTGTGAAGGATACCTCACTTCTATTCAAGATACTCGGATGAAGAGTGTAGGCTCGAATCAGACCGAAATCGTGGCAGAGTTTCCCGACGTATTCCAGGACGAGATACCTGGAATGTCGTCAGATAGAGAAAGTGAATTCACAATTGATACATTCCCGGATACTCGCCCGATATCGAAGGTGGCGTACAGGATGGCTCCGGCAGAATTAAAAGAACTAAAGGTACAGCTACAAGAATTACTAGACCGTGGATACATTCGCCCTAGTGTATCGCCATGGGGAGCTCTAGTGCTATTTGTAAAGAATAAGGATGGGGCGATGCGGCTGTGCATCGATTACAGAGAACTAAATAAGGCAGCCATTCGTAACAAGTATCCCTTGCCAAGGATAGATGACTTGTTCGATCAGCTACAAGGGGCGACTGTGTTTTTCAAAAATCGATCTTCGTTCAGGATACCACCAGTCGAAGATCAGACCCGAAGACTTCCCTAAGTCAGCCTTCCGTACGAGATATGGACACTATCAGTTTTTGGTCATGTCATTCGGTTTGACTAATGCTCCAGCAGCCTTTACGGACCTAATGAATATAGTATTTTGACCGTTCTTAGACAAGTTTGTCATTGAATTCATCGATGACATCTTGATTTACTCAAAGGACAGGAAGATGCATGTCAGACACTTGAGAGAGGTACTTCAGACGCTGTGATACAATCAGCTGTATGCAAAACTAAGTAAATATGAATTTTAAATGAACAGCGTGTCGTTCCTAGGGCACGTTGTCTCGGTAGAAGGCGTTGTCGTTGACCCAAAGAAGATTGAGGCAGTTGTAGACTAGAACAGCCTGCATCCGCTAGTGAGATATGGTGTTTCTTTGGTTTGGCCGGGTACTACCGTAGGTCTGTGAAAGACTTTTCAAGGATCGTTTCGCCTTTGACTCGCATCACTCAGAAAGAGTCATATTTAAGTGGTCCAACGACTGTGAGAGTAGTTTTCAGGAACTAAAGCAGCGGCTCGTCACGGCTTCAATTTTAGCACTTCCAGAAGGCTCTGAGGGATTTTAGATCTATAGTGACGAATCAGGACATGGTTTGAGATGTGTTCTCATGCAACGTGGGAAGACAATATCATACATGTCGAGACAACTCAAACAGCATAAGAAGAATTATCCAACTCATGACTTAGAACTGACGACGATTGTGTTTGCATTGAAATTGTGGTGGCACTATCCCTATGGTGTGTCCTGCGAGATCTTCACGGATCACAAAAGCCTGAAGTACATATTCACACAGAAGGAATTGAATTCGAGGCAGCAGCATTGGTTAGAATTGATCAAGGATTATGACTTGACGATTTCTTACACGCTTGGTAAAGGAAACATAGTAGCTGATGCCTTGAGTCAAAAATTTGTTGGGACACTAGCAGTAGCAAGGGAGGTACTACGAGATCTTGAAGAAATGGGCATCGAATTAAGAATCCGTACACAAATGTACTGTTGGCTCAATTGCAGCTTGAGCCGAGCCTCCAGGGAAGGATTAAGATTACTTAGAAGGACGATCCGTTTCTGCAGAAGATACGCGAGTTGATTCTAGCAGGAAATGTGTCCGACTTTACAGTTGAAGATGACACTATTTGTCATGACCCGCAACCTGAGTAGGGGCACGAGCACGTGGGTACGTCCAGCCTACGTCGCAGAATCGGCTGTAGAACGTTGTATAGTTCTCCTAGAAAGTATAGTAACTAGACACAATATAAATGTACCTGTCATCTCCGCACGGAGGTATATAAACTCAACTCAATCACAAAGACATCTAGAAAAGATAGGTACGAATATTATATAAATATGATGGAAATAGAAGTACGAAAATAGAATGCAAAGTCACAACAAAGTAGAGTATCGAAACACAACATAAGATCCCAAAATACAAATATAGTATAAGTCTAATAAACTAGCTGGCTCGCAGTCCAGACAAACCTAACTAGCAGATCTAGATAGGTGAAATATCATCTATGGGCTCTAGGGGTAACAGTTGATCATAATCCCCATCCTGGCCGTACCCGTAATAGGTAGAGCAATCAACATCTAAGTCATCTGTAAACATCAACGGTTATCCTGTCAGGAAAATGAGCAAGTACAAACTACCAACAACAGTTTTATAGTATTGACAAATGCTGTAAGAGACAATCACAATGGAATACAAGATGAACATATCAAGATGGAAATATAACAGGATATGTAAAACATGAAATCATGCAAGTGTATCATGCAGGAAAGTAGAACTGAATAGGAATCTATCTATCTGATGTAATAAATGTAAAATGTGCCTCGAGTATTATAGCATTATGTGATCGGTATGGGTCAAGATCAGGCTGTTCCATATGACCGGCTACAAGTACAAAAACTTGGCCCGGCCAAAATGGAAAGCTATGTAACAAGTAGTTACAAATCAGGCTACACCCTACGTGCAGTGAGGGTGGAGCTATGAAACGAGTAGTAACTCAATGTGGGTATTAATCACATAACCTATAATAACTCCCCATCCCCGAATAGTATACGAATCCGGACATAGTACGTCATGGCACGAGATTCCCTAAGAAGGTAGCTACTCCTTCTCAAGAATCGATGTCAATACAAGTACAAGAACAAGATCGAGCAAGTACCAGTATCCCAAGAAAATCTAGGAATGATATCTCATGACAGGAATCCGGTATATACTAGACCGTGCACCCTCGTGTCGAGAATCAAGTAAAACACTATAACTGAATCGAATACAGAAGATATCAAGACAAGAACTACTATCAGAGAATGTACTCGCCTGCTATCCTGAGCTGTCAAGTAAGGTCGATGCTCAGAGTGATCTCACAGACCTAGTGATAAGATATTGTAAGCTAATTAGGGTTTGACAATGTTTAAGCATGATTTCCAATGTATGATATGAAATATAGGTCAAACTCAGTCAAACAAAGTCAAACTAGGTCACATCAAGTCAAACTAGGTCAAACTAAGTCACACTGAGTCACACTAGGTCTAACTAGCTCACAGAAAGTCAAACCAAGTCAAACTTGGTCAAACTGGATCAAAGGTTGACTTAAAGTTGACTTTTGGTCAACTGGTCAACTCTAGGTCAAACTAGTCTAACGTTGACTAACAGTTGACTTTTGGTCAACTGGTTAAGTCCGTCAAGTTCTAGTCACGTTTAGGCTAAAAGTTGACTTTTGGTCAAACAGTCAACCGTGATCAACCGAAGTCAAAACTAGTCTAAGTGCACTAATCCTAACCATTACCAACCAAGACAATCAATTTCTAACCATATCTTAAACTATAAAACTCATACCTTAGAATTAGCTAATTATCTTAACTAGCTAATCTATTACCTTAACTCTACAATATCTATACTTGCTATATAACTCAACTTGGTATTTGAACACCAAACTAATTTCTAACAATACAAATTTCTAACCAAAACTAACTCTCAATCTAACTCTAATCTCACACACACAACATGAAGGCATGGAGGATATGGTAATGAATGGTATGAAGTAGGGAATGTGGACTGCACATATACATGGACTAAAGTTTCATTAGAAACCTGGGATTGATTTCACTGTAAAGTAGGACTGAAATGTATTGGTAGAATAGAGTGATTGTGGACTGATTTGTATGGGTGTTATGTGGGTTGTGAAATGGTGAAATAGTGGACTGAATAGGATGGATTATATGGACAGTTATGATTCTGGAATGGTATTAGAAATTAGGACTATTATTGAAAGTAAATTAGACTGTATGAATGAAGTATGGGACTGATATGGGGATTGAATGGATGTGAATGTATTGTAGTGGACTTCTGAATATATAGACTGAATTTAATGATGTGGATGACACTGAAAATGGATGTAATGTAATGTAATGGACTGAAATCATGTGGGACTGAATTGAACGAAATGGAGGGACTAAAATGAAATGGTCGAATATTTGATTGGTGGATGAATTAGATTTGAAATAGAATGGGGGGCTGTGCATATGGAATGGACAGATTTATGTGCTCACTGTACTGCAAAACAGGGCAACAAGTGCCCTGCTACTGCTGCTGCATTCATTGAATGTAGCTGCTGCTGCTGTCAAGAAGACAGCAGCCTACTGCTGTCCTGCTGCTGCCAAAGGCAGCAGCTCCCCCCTCCATTGCTCACTCTTCACTCCTCTCTATCTATCTCTCTATCTCACTCTCTATATCCCTCAACTCAAACTCCCAAATCCACAAACAAACACACACTCTATATATCACCACAACCACACAATAATAACTACAAAAACAACACCATAATGAAATAGACTTCTAAAAACAGTCCTATATATACCATATATACATAAATCACAAAGAAATCTATATAACCTGATATCAAACTCTAAAACACAAGGCACCCACCTCTCCAAATCAAGTAGGAACACATCCTACTCCACAACATACACACCAACTACTCCCTAACACATCAAAACCAGAAATTAGAATATATTAAAACCTACTAGACATTAAATCAAACACATGGGGTGTCCTAAATTGAAATCTACCTATTAGGACACAAAGCTACATGCAAATACACACTAGAGGACTCCAAATGGCCTCTAACTTGATTGTATTGGTTGTTCTAATAAGGGGATGGATTCTATGGATTCAAAATTACTTAGAATGCATAGGAAATCAATTTAGAGGGTTGGTTTTACCTATCGGAAGTGAAATCCTAATGAAACTCTTATGGACACAGTTTCGATACGAAGATCTTCTTGTATGGACACTTCCACCTTGCACTTTTCTTTTAAACTTTGGTAGTAGCCTCCCTTGAGAATATGGAGAGGATTGATGGAAGAGTTTGTGAAGGATTGATAGGATTTGGAGATCAAATCAAAGAGGGAAGCTCTCTAATTTGGGGAAGAACACATGTGAAATAAAAAGAGGCAAGTTGGAATGAACCAAAAGAAGCTATTGCTTCCTTACATGGCCGGCCACTATGGGAGCCTAGGGGTAATGGGAAAATATCCTAATTGCCCCTCTCTAGTCTCATATGGTTAAGTCTAGACTAGGTTCAAGTTTGGGTCCAAGAGGATCTAGTTTGAGTCTCTAATCGACAAATCTAATAAAGTGGGAATTAGACTAATCTAAATAATCTAATTTGTGGAAATATGTGGGCCATGACTAACTAAACTTGGGTCCCGCCTAGAGGCTAAGCTACCGAGTCGCTATCACAAGTCGGAACGAGACGAAACTCGAACCCTACTAAACAAATCATATAAAATAAATTATAAAATTATAAAATTCCAAAAATGTTGAAAAATCAAAAATGACCAAAATACCCCCAATTGTGAAAACTGGGGTCGACAAATCTACCCTCCTAAAAAAAATTTTGTCCTCGAAATTAAAACAATCAACCATAGGAAAACATAAGCAGAAAACAAAAGAAGTATATACCATAAGGCTCGAAGAGATATGGAAAATGCTCCCGCATGTCGTCCTCTCTCCCAGGTAGACTTACCTGGAGAGTGGTACATCCATGCAACATGAACCAAGGGTATAACCTGGTTCTAGAGCACCTTCACCCTACGACCTAGAATCTCGACTGGCTGTTCTGGATAGTTGAGAGTAGGTCCCACCTCTATCGTTGAATGGTCCAATACATGGCAGGGATCTGCCACGTACCGCCTCAGCTGCGAAACATGGAACATGTTGTGTACTACCTCAAGCGTGGGCGACAAGTCCAGTCGATAGGCTACTGCACCGACCCTCTCAAGGATAGTGAACGGTCCTATGTAGCGTGGACTGACCTTCCCGCCTCTGCCAAAGCGAATCATGCTACGTGTCGGAGAAATCCTCAGAAACACCATGTCTCCAACCTACGCACAAAACAAAACTCAGCATACAAAACCAACAAAAAATCACAACAAGCACAACAGAAAACTAAAACTAACCTCGAATTTTAGCGATCTCCGATGGCTATCGTCCCAATGCCGCTGTCTATCCTGAGCCACACGAAGTCTATCTCTAATCAATCTATCCTTCTCGGCTGCATCAACTACCATCTCTGGGCCAAGCAACACTCTCTCTCCAATATCATCCCATGACAAAGGAGAGCGGCATCTCCGTCCATATAGAGCCTCGAATGGCGACATCTCTATACTGGCCTGGTAGCTGTTGTTGTAAGCAAACTCTACCAGGTGAAGATGATCCTCCTAAGAACCCCCGAGGTCTAACACACAGGTGCGAAGCATATCCTCAAGAGTCTGGATAGTCCCCTCTGACTGTCCGTCTGTCTGGGGATGATAAGCGATACTAAACTTGAGCGAGGTGCCCAAGCTAAACTACAAACTCCTCCACAAGTGGGAAGTGAAACGACTATCCCTATCTGAGACTATGCTCAATGGAACTCCATGACCCAAACCACGTCTTTTCCTCCTGGAGATCATGGAAGTCTGAACACAAAGTCCATGGTGATGTGCTCCCACTTACAATCTGGAATGGGTAGTGCCTGAAGCAATCCACCTGGTCTCTGCCTCTCGGCTTTCACCTGCTGACACACCAAACAACTAGATACGAATTGAGCCACCTCTAGCTTCATGTCGTACCACCAAATGTGCTCTCTCATGTCTCTCTACATCTTGTTGGCCCTAGGATACATAGAGTACTAAAAGCGATGCGCTTCCTGAAGAACCTCCTCCCAAAGCTCTCCACTCGGAACGTAATTTCTAGCGTCGTGCCGTAACGACCCATCTTTGGCTATAGAGAAATCGTCGAGCAAACCTGCCAATACCTGCTCCCTTATGCTCCTCAGGGCAAGATCATCATACTGTGCCAATCTAACTCTATTCATCAGCTAAGACTGAATCTATAGACCCTACATCTGAATCTTTAGGCCTGAAACGATCACTTCGATACCCAAACTATCCAGGTCAGCCAAAAGATGACAATCTGCCGTCAAGTACATAGCTACTGGATACCTAGTTAAGGCATCTGCAACTACGTTAGCCTTTCCTGGATGGTACTGCAAGGATATATCGAAGTCCTTCATCAGCTCTAGCCAGCATCTCTGCCGCATGTTCAGCTCCTTCTGAGTGAACATGTACTTCAAGCTCTTATGATCCGTAATAATCTCAACTCGCTCTCTGTAAAGATAGTGCCTCCACAACTTCATAGCAAAAATAACCGCGACTAACTCCAGATCAGGGGTAGGGTAGTTCTGCTCATGAGTACGCAACTGCCTAAATGCATAGACAATTACCTTCCCGTGCTGCTGAAGAACGCAACCCAAACCCTTTCCAGAAGCGTCACTGTAGATCGTGAAACCTCCAGTCCCATATGGCAAAGTCAAGATAGGAGCTGTAGTCAACCTCTTCTTCAGCTCATTGAAAGCAGCCTGACACTCCTCAGTCCAGACGAACTCCATGTCCTTCCTGGTGAGTCTAGTCATCGGCTCTGCAATGCGAGAGAAGTCCTGGACGAACTTCCAATAGTAGCCTGCCAAACCCAGAAAGCTCCGAATCTCGACAACTGAACTGGGTGTAGACCAAGTCTCCACAACTGAAATCTTCTTCGGGTCCACAGAGATTTCATGCTCGATCACAATATGACCCAAGAACTCTACCTGGTCTAAGAAGAACTCATACTTCGACGGCTTCCCATATAGCTGCTCCTTCCTCAGAATCTCCAGTACGGTCCGCAGATGCTCCTCATGCTCCTCAGGCGTCTTCGAGTATATTAAAATGTCATCTATGAAGACCATCACCAATTTGTCAAGGTACTGATGGAATACCTTGTTCATCAAGTTTATGAACACTGCTGGGGTGTTGGTCAACCCAAATGGCATCACAGTAAACTCATACTGGATGTATCGAGTCCGAAAAGCCGTCTTGGGAACATCTTCCTGCTTCACCTTCAGCTGGTGATACCCGGACCTCAAATCTATCTTCGAGAATACCTTCGTGCCGCTCAACTGATTGAACAAGTCATCAATCCTCGACAATGGGTATTTGTTCTTGATAGTGAGGTTATTGAGCGCCCTGTAATTGATACACATGCATATCGTACCATCCTTCTTTCGTACAAACAGAACTGGCGCTCCCGACGAAGAAGAACTGGATCTGATAAATCCTTTGTCCTGCAGCTCGTCGACTTGCTTTTTTTGCTCAACCAACTCGTTGTTGTTGACTCTATAGACGTACTGTAGAATAGGCTCAGCGTCCGGTACCAAGTCTATAGAGAACTCAACATCCCTGTCTGGCGGCATCCTAAGCAACTCCTCAGAAAAGACATCCAAGAACTCAGCTATCAAAGGATATGGCAATTCCTGCCCCTGCCAACAAGGCTTCACAGAATCTAGTCTCTGGCTCCGCTGCTCCTCTAGCAAACTCCATCTCTGGCTCTCCCAACGTCCTAAACAGAACTCTACCTCCTTATTGTCTATACTAGCATGGTGCCTACTCAACCAATCCATACTGAGTACCATATCGTACCTTAAAAGTGGCATTACGAGCAAGCACGCACTCAAGTCCCGGCCTCCTAATGTAACTCTTCGTCTCTTACAAATATTGTTAACCAGGATAATACCTCCCCCGGTCATAATCTTGCAAGTCCTACCCAGAAATTCAGTAATGATGTTGTGTCTAAGAGCAAAAGAGACAGACACAAAACTGTGCGTAGCACCAAAATCAAACAAGGCAAAAGCAGGAAAGGAATCGTGAAGAACATAACCTGCCACAACATCTGCTACTGGCTCAATCTCCTCAGCTGCTAGTGCAAAAGCTCTGCCCTGGTGTGCTCCCCTCTGGTGCTGGACAAAATGCTGCTGCTGCGTCTGAAGTGGCTGACCCTTCTGCAAACTACGGGTCCCACCGGTGCTCTGTCCTGACCTTCCTCGGCTGCACGAGCAGTTCAGCCCTTCAGCTGGTGATCAGTCGCTCCACAGAATAAGCAAGCGCCTAATCTCCTCCTACAGAGATCTCGGTTGTGCCCCTGCTTCCCACAGAAGGCACACTGAGAGATGTCTCTGCCCCTGCTGCTGCTGGGCACGTACTAGGTGCCTGGTGCTGATAAAACTGAGGCTATTGCTGGAACTGCCTCTGCTACTGCTGCTGAATGTGGGGACGCTTCGTCGATCCCGTACTAGAAGTAGCTCTAAATATATCACTGCTCCTTATTCGGCTTGAGGTCGAAGTCCTCCTCTGCTATCTGCGCCTCCATCAGGATCTGTTCGAAAGTCGCATCTCGACGCCCAGAAGTGCGAGTATGAACTGCATGAATCAGACCCCTCATGAATTTGCGGGCCTTCTCTCCCTCGTCCTGGACCATCCCTGGGGCGAATAGGCTACGCATACTCGTCCACCGACGAGTTCCCATGCACTAGTCCCACGAACTGGCCCTCCAAAGCGGTAAGAGCTACGTCCGGGAAGAACTTCTCCTTAAAGAGCCTCTAGAAGTTCTTCTATGTCAAACCCCTCACCGATACATGAGGATCCGTGCGAAACTATGTCAAGGCGATATCGAAGAACTGACTCGTCGCAGCTGTGACCCACAATCCTCTAGGAGTCTCTGCTAACTCCAAGCTCCGTTGCACACTCCAACCAGTCGTCTACATAGAGAATGCCCTCAGTCCCCTTGAACTCCCTAGGGGTTCATCTTCCTGTAGTCTAACACTGTCCCAGGCCTAGCCTGATGCTGATGTGGCTGCTGGACGGGGGCGCCCTGAACTGAACCTGGGGCTACCTTCTCTACTACTTCTAGTGCCAACTGATGAGCATTCTCCATGCTCAGCCTCAGGTACCTCTGTCTGGCGGTATGATGCGTCACTTGACTCTGCGATGCTGCTGCCTGGGCTCTCTGTGACTCCATCATCTGTTGCAGGAGTACGAACATCTGAAGTGTGTCGGTCGGTACCGGAGGTGGTGGCGGTAGTGTCTCCGATATGATGATAGAAGGCCTCTAGGGTGGAGGTGGAAGACCTCCGGGTGCTGCTGCCACTGCCTCCTGAACGGTAGGGATAACAGGGACAGTCTCCTGGACTGCCTTCCCCTACTGGATCAAGCCTCTCCGACACGGCACTGGATCCAGCTGCCTGAGCTCGAGTCACTCTCATCCTGAAGACTGAATTGGAACCAAGAGATCAATATGGCACAAGATAAGATATTATCAAAGAAGGACATTTAAATTCAAATACAGAAAGAGTTGTCATGATAATCGAAAGGTCAGAAATTTTCCTAAAATGTGATTGAGTAAACTTCTATAATAATAACCTAGAACCTATATCCTAACTGCAGGCTCGTAATCAATACTCTAAGTCGAGTACCATTACGAATTAGACCTGCATGGGCCACCACAAAAACGTATCACGACCCGTACGCTAAGTAGGGGCATGAGCACATGGGTACGTCCAGCCAAAGCCGCAGAATCGGTAGTAGAATGCTGTATAGTTCTCCTAGAAAGTATAGCATCTAGACACAATATAAATGTACAAGTCATCTCCGCACGGAGGGATATAAACTCAACTTAATCACAAAGACATCTAGGAAAGCTAGGCACGAATATCATATAAATATGATGAAAATAGAAGTACGGAAATAGAATGCAAAGTCACAACGGAGTAGAGAGTCAAAAACACAACATAAGATCCTAAAACACAAATAAAGTATAAGTCTCATAAACTAGCTGGCTCGCAGTCCAGACAAACCTAACTAGCAGATCTAGATAGGTGAAATATCATCTATGGGCTCTAGGGGTAATAGTTGATCATAATCTCCATCCTGGCCGTACCCATAGTAGGTAGAGCAATCAGCATCTAAGTCATCTGTAAACATCAACGGTTATCCTGTCAGGAAAATGAGCAAGTACAAACTACCAACAACAGTTTTATAGTATTGGCAAATGCTGTAAGAGACAATCACAATGGAATACAAGATGAACATATCAAGATGGAAATATAACAGGATATGTAAAACAGGAAATCATGCCAAGTGTATCATACAGGAAAGTAGAATTGAATAGGAATCTATCTATCTGATGTAATAAATGTAAAATGTGCCTCGAGTATTATAGCATTATGTGATTGGTATGGGTCAAGATCAGGCTGTTCCATATGACCGACTATAAGTACGAAAACTCAGCCCGGCCAAAATAGAAAGCTATGAAACAACTAGTAACAGATCAGGCTACACCCTACGTACAGTGAGGGTGGAGCTATGAAATAAGTAGAAACTCAAGGTGGGTATTGATCACGTAACCTATAATAACTCCCCATCCCCGAATAGTATACGGATCCGGACATAGCACGTCATGGCACGAGATTCCCTAAGAAGGTAGCTACTTCTTCTTAGGAATCGGTGTCAATACAAGTACAAGAACAAGATCGAGCAAGTACCAGTATCCCAAGAAAATCCAGGAATAACATCTCATGACAGGAATCCGGTATATACTAGTCCGTGCACCCTCGTGTCGAGAATCAAGTAAAACACTATAACTGAATAGGATACAGAAGATATCAAGACAAGAACTACTATCAGAGAATATACTCATCTATCGTCCTGAGATGTCAAGTAAGGTCAATGCTCAGAGTGATCTCACAGACCTAGAGATAAGATATTGTAAGCTAATTAGGGTTTGACAATGTTTAAGCATTTTTTCCAATGTGTAATATGCAATATAGGTCAAACTCAGTCAAACTAAGTCGAATTAGGTCACATCAAGTCAAACTAAGTGAAACTAAGTCACATTGAGTCACACTAGGTCTAACTAGGTTACAGGAAGTCAAACCAAGTCAAACTAGGTCAAACTGGGTCAAAAATTGACTTACAATTGACTTTTGGTCAACTGGTCAACTCTTGTCAACTCTAGGTCAACTCTAGGTTAAACTAGTCTAATGTTGACTAATAGTTGACTTTTGGTCAACTGTCAAGTCCGGTCAAGTTCTAGTCACATTTAGGCTAAAGTTGAATTTTGGTCAAACAGTCTACCGTGGTCAACCAAAGTCAAAACTAGTCTAAGTGCACTAATCCTAACCATTACCAACCAAGACAATCAATTTCTAACCATATCTTAAACTATAAAACTCATACCTTGGAATTAGCTAATTATCTTAACTAGCTAATCTATTACCTTAACTCTACAATATCTATACTAGCTATATAACTCAACTTGGTATTTGAATACCAAACTAACTTCTAACAATACAAATTTCTAACCAAATCTAAATCTCAATCTAACTCTAAACTCACACACACACAACATGAAGGTATGGAGGATATGGTAATGAATGGTATGAAGTAGAGAATGTGGACTGCACATATAGATGGACTGAAGTTTCATTAGAAACCTGGGATTGATTTTACTGTCAAGTAGGACTGAAATGTATTGGTGGAATAGAGTGATTGTGGACTGATATGTATGGGTGTTATGTGGGTTATGAAATGGTGAAATAATAGACTGAATAGGATGGATTATATGGACAGCTATGATGCTGAAATGGTATTGGAAATGGGGATTGTTATTGAAGGTAAATTGGACTGTATGAATGAAGTATGGAACTGATATGGGGATTGAATGGATGTGAATGTATTGTAGTGGACTTGTGAATATATAGACTAAATTTGATGATGTGGATGAGACTGAAAATGGATGTAATGTAATGTAATGGACTGAAATCATGTGGGACTGAATTGAACGAAATGGAGGGACTGAAATGAAATGGTTGAATGTTTGATTGGTGGATGAATTGGATTTAAAATGGAATGAGGGGCTGTGCATATGGAATGGACAAATTTATGTGCTCACTGTACTGCAAAGTAGGGCAACAAGTGCCCTGCAACTGCTGATGCATTTATTGAATATAGCTGCTGCTGCTGTCAAGACGACAACAACCAATTTCTGTCCTGTCGCTGCCAAAGGCAGCAGCTCCCCCCTCCATTGCTCACTCTCCACTCCTCTCTATCTATCTCTCTGTCTCACTCTCTATATCTCTCAACTCAAACTCCTAAATCCATAAACAAACACACACTCTATATATCACCACAACCACATAATAACAACTACAACAACAACACCATAAATGAAATAGACTTCTAAAAATAGTCCTATATATCATATATACATAAATCACAAAGAAATCTATATAACATGATATCAAACTCTAAAACACAAGGCACCCACCTCTCCAAATCAAGTAGGAACACATCCTACTCCACAACACACACACCAACTACTCTCTAACACATAAAAACCTGAAATTAGAATACATTAAAACCTACTAGACATTAAATCAAACAGATGGGGTGTCCTAAATTGAAATCTACCTATTAGGATACAAAGCTATATACAAATACACTCTAGAGAACTCCAAATGACCTCTAACTTGATTCTAATGGTTGTTCTAACAAGGGGATGGATTCTATGGATTCAAAACTACTTAGAATGTATAGAAAATCAGTTTAGAGGGTTGGTTTTACCTATCGGGAGTGAAATCCTAATGATACTCATATGGACATGGCTCCGATACGAAGATCTTCTTATATGGACACTTCCACCTTGCACTTTTCTTCCAAATTTTGGTAGTACCCTCTCTTGAGAATATGGAGAGGATTAATGGAAGAGTTTGTGAAGGATTGATAGGATTTGGAGATCAAATCAAAGAGGAAAGCTCTCTAATTTGGGGAAGAACACATGTGAAATAAAAAGAGGCAAGTTGGAATGAACCAAAAGAAGCTATTACTTCCTTACATGGCCGACCACTATGGGAGCCTAGGGCTAATGGGAAAATGTCCTAATTGCCCCTCTCTAGTCTCATATTGTTAAGTCTAGACTAGGTTCAAGTTTGGGGTCAAAAGGATCTAGTTTGAGTCTCTAATCGACTAGTCTATAAAAGTGGGAATTAGACTAATCTAAATAATCTAATTTGTGGAAATATGTGGGCCATGACTAACTAAACTTGGGTTCCGCCTAGAGGCTAAGCTACCCGAGTCGCTATCACAAGTCGGAACAAGACGAAACTCGAACCCTACTAAACAAATCATATAAAATAAATTATAAAATTATAAATTTCCAAAAAAGTTAAAAAATCAAAAATGACCAAAATACCCCCAATTGTGAAAACTGGGGTTGACAAATCTACCCTCCTAAAAAAAATTTCGTCCTCGAAATTAAAACAATCAACCATAGGAAAACATAAGCAGAAAACAAAAGAAATATATACCTCAGGGCTCGAAGAGATATGGGAAACGCTCCCACATGTCGTCCTCTCTTTCCTTGGTAGACTCACCTAGAGAGTGGTGCCTCCATCCAACACGAACCAAAGATATAACCTGGTCCCGGAGCACCTTCTCCCTACGATCTAGAATCTCGATTGGCTGTTCTGGATAGTTGAGAGTAGGTCCCATCTCTATCGTTGAATGGTCCAATATATGGCTGGGATCTGCCACGTACCGCCTCAGCTGCGATACATGGAATATGTTGTGCCTCCCTCAAGTGTAGGCGGCAAGTCCAGTCGATAGGCTACTGTACCGACCCTCTCAAGGATAGTGAAAGGTCCGATGTAGCGTGAACTGAGCTTCCGGCCTCTGCTAAAGTGAATCGTGCCACGTGTTGGAGAAATCCTCAGAAACACTATGTCTCCAACCTAGGAACGAAACAAAACTTAGCACATGAAACCAGCAAACAATCACAACAAGCACAACAGGAAACGGAAACTAACCTCAAACTCTAGCGGTCTCCGGTGGCTATCGACCCAATGCCGCTGTCTATCCTGAGCCACCCGAAGTCTATCTTTGATCAATCTAACCTTCTCGGCTGTATCGACTACCATCTCTAGGCCAAGCAATACTCTCTCTCCAATATCGCCCCATGACAAAGGAGTGTGGCATCTCCGTCTGTATAGAGCCTCGAATGGCGACATCTCTATACTGGCCTGGTAGCTGTTGTTGTAAGCAAACTCTACCAGGTGAAGATGATCCTCCCAAGAACCACCGAGGTATAACACACAGGTGCGAAGCATATCCTCAAGAGTCTGGATAGTCCTCTCTGACTGCCCGTCTGTCTGGGGATGATAAGCGGTACTAAACTTGAGCGAGGTGCCCAAGCTAAACTGTAAACTCCTCCAGAAGTGGAAAGTGAAACGACTATCCCTATCTGAGACTATGCTCACCGGAACTCCATGCAATCTTATAATCTGATGAACGTACAGCTCGGCCAACTTCTGCGTAGACAAACCCACCTTAAAAGGTAAAAAGTAGGCCGATTTGGTCAATCTATCAACGATGACCCAAACTGCATCATTCCCTCCTGGAGATCGTGGAAGTCTGGACACAAAGTCCATGGTGATGTGCTCCCACATCCACTCTGGAATGGGTAACGGCTGAAGTAATCTACCTGGTCTCTGCCTTTCGGCTTTCACCTGCTGACACACCAAACAGCGAGATACGAACTGAGCCACCTCTCGCTTCATACCGTACTACCAAACGTGCTCTCTCAGGTCTCTGTACATCTTGTTGGCCCCAGGATGCATAGAGTACTGAGAGCGATGCGCTTTCTGAAGAACCTCCTCCCGAAACTCTCTACTCAGAATGCACAGTCTAGCGCTATGCCGCAACGACCCATCTTCGGCTATAGAGAAATCGTCGAGCAAACCCGCCAATACCTGTTCTCTGATGCTCCTCAGGGCAAAATCATCATACTGTGCTGATCTGACTCTATCCATCAACTCAGACTGAATCTGTAGACCCTATATCTGAATCTCTATGCCTGGAACGATCACTTCGATACCCAAACTATCCATGTCAGCCAAAAGATGACGATCTGCCGTTAAGTACATAGCTACTGGATACCTGCTCAAGGCATCTACAACTACGTCAGCCTTCCCCAGATGGTGCTGTAAGGATATATTGAAGTCCTTCATCAGCTCTAGCCAGCGTCTATGTCGCATGTTCATCTCCTTTTGAGTGAACACGTACTTCAAGCTCTTGTGATCCGTAAAGATCTCAACTCGCTCTCCGTACAGATAATGCTTCCATAACTTCAAAGCAAAGATAACCGCAGCTAACTCCAGATCATGGGTAGGGTAGTTCTTCTTATGAGTACACAACTGCCTAGATGCATATGCAATTACCTTCCCGTGCTGCTGAAGAATGCAACCCAAACCCTTCCCAGAAGCGTCACTGTAGATCGTGAAACCTCCAGTCCCAGATGGCAAAGTCAAGATAGGAGCTATAGTCAACCTCTTCTTTAGCTCATCGAAAGCAGCCTAACACTCCTCAGTCCAGAGGAACTCCATGTCCTTCCTGGTGAGTCTAGTCATCGGCTCTGTAATACGAGAGAAGTCCTGGACGAACTTCCGATAATAGCCTGCCAAACCCAGAAATCTCCGAATCTCGACAACTGAACTGGGTGTAGACCAAGACTCCACAGCTGAAATCTTCTTCAGGTCTACAGAGATTCCATGCTCGATCACAACATGACCCAAGAACTCTACCTGGTCCAAGAAGAACTCATACTTCGACAGCTTCCCATACAGTTGCTCCTTCCTCAGAATCTCCAGTACGGTCCGCAGATGCTCCTCGTGCTCCTCAGGCGTCTTCGAATATACTAAAATGTCATCTATGAAGACCACCACAAACTTGTCAAAGTACTGATGGAATACCTTGTTCATCAAGTTCATGAACACTGTTGGGGCGCTGGTCAACCCAAATGGTATCACAGTAAACTCATACTGGCTGTATCGAGTCCGAAAAGCCGTCTTTGAAACATCTTCCCGGTTCACCTTCAGCTGGTGATACCCGAACCTCAAATCTATCTTCGAAAATACCTTCGCACCGTTCAACTGATCGAACAAGTCATCAATCCTCGACAACGGGTATTTGTTCTTGATAGTGAGGTTGTTGACCACCCTGTAATCGATACATATGCGTATCATACCATTCTTCTTTGGTACAAACAGAATTAGAGCTTCCCACGGCGAAGAACTGGATCTGATAAATCTCTTGTCCTGCAGCTCGTCGACTTGCTTCTTCAGCTCCACCAACTCGCTGTGGTTGACTCTATAGACATGCTATGAAATAAGCTCAGCGCTCCGTACCAAGTCTATAGAGAACTCAACATCCCTGTCTGGCGGCATCCCATACAACTCTTCGGGAAAGACATCCAGGAACTCAGCTATCAAAGGATGTGGCAATTCCTGCCCCGCCAACAAGGTTCCACAGAATCCAGTCTCCGGCTCCGCTACTCCTCTAGCAAACTCCATCTCTGGCTCTCCCGGCGGCCTAAACAGAACTCTACCTCCTCTACAGTCCATACTAGCATGGTGCCTGCTCAACCAATCCATATCGAGTACCATATCGTGCCTCGGAAGTGGCATTACGAGTAAGCACGCACTCAAGTCTCGGCCTTCCAATGTAACTCTCCGTCCCTTATAAATATTATTAATCAGGATAATACCTCACCCGGTCATAATCTTGAAAGTCCTACCCAGAAATTCAGTAATGATGTTGGTCTAAGAGCAAAAGAGACAGACACAAAATTGTGTGTAGCACCGGAATCAAATAAGGCAAAAGTAGGAAAGGAATCGAGAAGAACATGACCTGCCACAACATCTGCTACTGGCTCAATCTTTTCAGCTGCTAGTACAAAAGCTCTACCCTGGTGTGCTTCCTTCTGGTGCTGAACAAAATACTGCTGTGTCTGAAGTAGCTGACCCTTCTATTGAACTACGGGTCCCACCGGTGCTCTGTTTTGGCCTCCCTCGGCTACACAAGCAGGACAGCCCTTCAGCTTGTGATCGGTCGCTCCACAGAATAAGCAAGCGCCCAATCTCCTCCTACAGATATCTCGATTGTGCCCCTGCTTCCCACAAAAGGCATACTGAGAGACATGTCGCTGCCCCTGCTGCTGTTGGATACGTACTGGTGCCTGGTGTTAATGAAACTGAGGCTGCTGCTGGAACTGTCTCTGCTGCTGCTGCTGTTGCTGAATGTGGGGACGCTTCACCGATCCCGTACTAGAAGTAGCTCCAAATGTATCACTGTTCCTCTTCGGCTTAAGGCCGAAGTCCTCCTCTGCTATCTGTGTCTCTATCAGGATCTGCTCAAAAGTTGTATCTCGACGTCCAGAAGTGCGAGTACGAACTGCATGAATCAGATCCCTCCTGAATTTACGGGCCTTTTCTCCATCGTCCTGGACCATCCCTGGGGCGAATCGGCTAAGGCGAAAAAACTCCGCCGTATACTCGTCCACCGACGAGTTTCCCTGCACTAGTCCTATGAACTGGCCCTCCAAAGCAGTAAGAGCTACATCGGATAAGAACTTCTCCTTAAAGAGCCTTCGGATGTTCTTCCATGTCAAACCACTCACCGACGCACGAGGATTCATACGAAACCACGTCAAGGCGATGTCGAAGAACTGACTCGCTGCAGTTGTGACCCACAATCCTCTGGGAGTCTTTGCTAACTCTAAGCTCTGCTGTACGTCCTCCAACCAATCTTCTGTATAGAGAATGCCCTCAGTCCCCTTGAACTCCCTGGGGTTCATCTTCCAAAATTCTAACAATATCCCAGGCCTAGCTTGATGCTGATGTGGCTGCGGGACGGGGGTACCCTGAACTAAACCTGGGGCTACCTTCTCTACCGCTGCCAGTGCCAACTGATGAGCATTCTCCATGCTCTGCCTCAGTACCTCAGTCTGGCGGTATGATGCGTCAGTCTGACTCTCTGATGCCGCTCCTGGGCTCGCTGTGACTCCATTATCTGCTGTAGGAGTACGAACATCTGAAGTGTATTAGTCGGTACTGGAGGTGGTGGCGGTAATGTCTCCGGTATGACGATAGAAGGCCTCTAGGGTAGAGGTAGAAGACCTTCGGGTGCTGCTGCCACTACCTCCTAAACGATAGGGATAACAGGGATAGTCTCCTGGACTGCCTCCCCTACTGGATCTGACCTCTCCAGCATAGCACTGGATCCAGCTGCCTGAGCTCGAGTCACTGTCATCCTGAAGACGAATTA
This sequence comes from Iris pallida, assembly GCA_029216955.1. NCBI lineage: Eukaryota > Viridiplantae > Streptophyta > Magnoliopsida > Asparagales > Iridaceae > Iris > Iris pallida. The sequence continues at coordinate 23,111,952 of JANAVB010037819.1, read as the reverse complement.
AAATCAAGAGATCAATATGGCACAAGATAAAATATTATCAAAGAAGGATAGTTAAATTCAAATACAGAAAGAGCTGTCATGATAATCGAAAGATCGAAAAATTTCCTAAAATGTGATTGAGTAAAGTTCTATAATAATAACCTAGAACCTATATCCTAACTGCAAGCTCGTAATCAATACTCTAAGTCGAGTACCATTACGAATTAGACCTGTATGGGCCACCACAAAAATGTGTCACGACCCGTACCCTAAGTAGGGGCACGAGCACGTGGGTACGTCCAGCCTACGCCGCAGAATCGGTGATAGAACGCTGTATAGTTCTCCAAAAAAGTATAGCATCTAGACACAATATAAATGTACCTGTCATCTCCGCACGGAGGTATATAAACTCAACTCAATCACAAAGACATCTAGGAAAGATAGGCACGAATATCATATAAATATGATGGAAATAGAAGTACGAAAATAGAATGCAAAGTCACGACATAGTAGAGAGTCGAAAACACAACATAAGATCCCAAAACACAAATATAGTATAAATCTCATAAACTAGCTGGCTCGCAGTCCAGAAAAACCTAACTAGCAGATCTAGATAGGTGAAATATCATCTATGGGCTCTAGGGGTAACAGCTGATCATAATCTCCATCCTGGCCGTACCCATAATAGGTAGAGCAATTAGCATCTAAGTCATCTGTAAACATCAACGGTTATCCTGTCAGGAAAATGAGCAAGTACAAACTACCAACAACAGTTCTATAGTATTGACAAATTCTGTAAGAGACAATCACAATAGAATACAAGATGAACATATCAAGATGAAAATATAACATGATATGTAAAACAGAAAATCATGCCAAGTGTATCATGCAGGAAAGTAGAACTGAATAGGAATCTATCTATCTGATGTAATAAATGTAAAATGTGCCTCGAGTATTATATCATTATATGATCAGTATGGGTCAAGATCAGGCTGTTCCATATGACCGGCTACAAGTACGAAAACTCGGCCCGGCCAAAATGGAAAGCTATGAAACAAGTAGTAACAGATCAGGCTACACCCTACGTGCAGTGAGGGTGGTGCTATGAAACATGTAGTAACTCAAGGTGGGTATTGATCACATAACCTATATTAACTCTCCATCTCCGAAGAGTATACGGATCTGGAAATAGCAGGTCATGGCACGAGATTCCCTAAGAAGGTAGCTACTCCTTCTCATGAATCGGTGTCAATACAAGTACAAGAACAAGATTGAGCAAGTACCAGTATCCTAAGAAAATCTAGAAATGACATCTCATGACAGGAATCCGGTATATACTAGTTCGTGCACCCTCGTGTCGAGAATCAAGTAAAATACTATAACTGAATCGGATACAGAAGATATCAAGACAAGAACTACTATCAGAAAATGTACTCGTCTGCTGTCTTGAGCTGTCAAGTAAGGTCTGTTGACCCAAACAGGATCACAGTCAACCTAATCTTAAAAATTAACAAAACAATATTTGTCATAGTCCAATGTGACACATCGAGCTCAAATTTAATCTACTCAGCTCAGTGGTTCAAGATCAAAGCTGCTTGAAGATTTATTATTCTGTGTATACTGGAGTCTACATTTTTATTTGTTTTTGAGTATAGGATGATGTACGTTGGGTCATACTGAGCAACTTTGGGCTAGACATAGCTTTATAGGTTTACTTAGCCCAAAACCCAATCATCCCATTCACCAAAAGCCCACAAAGAACATTCTGTCCATAGGAGACAGAGTTCGGGCCGAACTCTGCCTCCCACAAAGTTCGGGCCGAACTCGGTCCCCTAAAATTCAGGATGCTGATTTTTAGGTCTTGATCACTGCTAGTTGTCCAATGGCCAAAAATTTGAATTCTACATACAGAATTCTGGCAAAATTCTGCCTACCCCAACCCTATAAATAGGCCTTGGTTTTTCTCATTTCAAACCATTCACTCTTCTCTTCTTCTTCTCTTACATAGCCTATATATTCAAGAGCCTTACCTTTCCATCCACTTAGCATTCAAACTTCCCAACCGTCCAAGTTGCTCGGTACGATCCAGCTAGAAGTTTAAAGTGCAAGAAGTTGTAAGTCACTTAGAAAAGTCCAAGTTTTGCCAAAGCGATCATTAAAAGAAGTTTGGCATGCTCTTCTGTGAAAAGGCACGTGGTTGTAACCCTATTTCACAAATAGTGGATTTCAATCCTGAGCTAGAGTTCTCAGGCCTGGACTAGTCCTCCACGAGGGAAACCAGGTTAAAAATCTTGCTGTGCTGTGCTGTGCTTGCTCTCTACTATTTATTTCCGCATTTTTTTTACTCTGATTATTTAGTTGGTGAAGAGAGTTTAAATTTTTAATTGATATTTATTCGTTATAAACTCTATTCATCCTCCTCTAGAGTTGCCTACCTATACTTCAATTGGTATCAGAGCTCTGTTCTGTTATCAAGGACTAACTTCCTAAGAGCTGATCCATGGCAACCACTCAACCCATGTTTTCCAATCATGGTGAAGGGCAGTCCACTCATAGGCCTCCCCTATTTGATGGAACAAACTACACCTATTGGAAAACAAGGATGAGTTTTTATCTCAAGTCGCTAGACTTCGACCTGTGGACCATTGTCACCGATGGTTACAAAAAGCCCGCTAGGATAGTTGTCAATGGTGATCTCGTTGAGAAGTCCCACGACAAATATTCTGACGAGGAGAAGAAACAGGCGAGTCTAGACGCGAGAGCTATTAATGCTTTATTTTATGCAATAGACAGGAATGAGTTTAACAGGGTCTCAACATGCACCACCTCTCACGAAGTATGGAGACTTCTAGAAGTGACGCATGAGGGAACCACCCAAGTCAAGGAGTCAAAAATAAGTCATCTCACTCAAGAATATGAGGCATTCAAGATGAAGCCAAATGAGACGATCACACAAATGATTACAAGATTCCTCGACATCATCAACCCCTTGTCTTCTCTTGGCAAATAATATACAAATCACGAGAAGATCCACAAGATACTTTGGGGGCTACCAAAGATTTGGAACCCTAAGGTGACAGCCATCATAAAAGAAAATGATCTCACTACAATATCCATGAAGACTTTGATGGAAAAGTTGATGACTCATGAGCTTGACCTCAAAGACTTCGAAGAGCCTGCTCCTAAGGCAAAGGAGATTGCCCTTAAAGCTCACCGTCGAAGGGCTGATCCTGAAGAGACGGATGACGACAACTCGAAAGGTGATGATCAAGCTCTCCTTGTCCGCAACTTCAAGAAATTCTTTCGCTTCAATCGAAGAAAGAAGGAACCACAAGAAGATAACGAAGAAGAGCCAACATGCTACGGCTGTAAGAAGACTGGACACGTCCGAAAAGACTGTCCATTCGTAAAGAAGAGCAACCGATATGAGAAACCATACAAGAAGGCTTCCTCAAGAAAATATGCCAACACAAGCATTTGGCATGAAAGCAAAGCTAGTGACTCCGAGGAAGAAAAGGACTCTCCTCAAGATACTGCCAATGTATGCCTAATGGCAACATCTGACAAGGTAACTAGCAAAACTCTCAATAATTTCACTTTTGATGAACTTGGCGATGCATTCAAAGATTTACTCAATGACCACAAGAAAGTCATTAGTAAATATAAACATGCCAAGGAGAATAACAAAAGTTATGAAGTCGAGATTCAAAGACTCTCTTCATTTCTTGATAATATTAGAGACACTTCACCCACGAAACTCACAAATGAGGTGTCTAAGCTTAAATTAAGCCTACATGATGCCGAAGCACGTATTAAAAAGCAAACACAAGAGACCACAGAACTCAACACTGAGCTTGCTGAAGAAAAGAATAGACACAAGATCTCTATTACTAAGATTTATGGTTTGAATACTAAGATTAGTGAACTACAGGCTGTCTCTAAGAAATTAGAGACTAGATTGGGAAAACAAGTTGCTCAACCTTAAACCCAATCACATGAGACACACAAAAGCACAACACTACTCAAAATAGTCAAGCACGTCATCCACCTGCAGTACGCAAACATGCTTACATGTACACCCACTTCCATACAGCACACAAACCACATGCACGTAGAAATCATTCTCATAACTATCATTCTAATAACCATGCTACACATAGATATAATCATCACCATGTTGCACATAAACACAATCACCACCATACTGCATATAGATATAATCATCATCCTACTGTCACATGTAGTCATCATCATACTACTCCATACCACTCTTACCATGCTACATATAGACATCATCAACTTGCTCCAAACATAAATAGGAATGCTATTTGTACCTATTGTGGATTACATTGACACATCTCACCATAATGTAGAGTTAGAAGATTAGTAGATATGAATATATATGCATGGTTGCCAAAAACTAACTTTTCAGGACCCTCAAGAACATGGGTACCAAAGGTCACATCTACTCTTGATGTAGGTGGACCTTCCCTCCTCAACTAAAAGCAAGTGGATTCTCGATAGTGGATGCTCGCGACATATGACGAAAGACGCAAATCTTTTCGCATCACTATCGATGAAGAGGGAAGGGAATGTATCCTTCGGCAACAACCTAAAAGGGTATATCATAGGTAATGGTACTATAGATCATCCTCCTTCTCATGTAATAAAGGATGTCTGCCTAGTGACCGAGTTAAAGCATAACCTGCTCGACATAAGTCATCTTGCTGATCATGGATATGATATTAACTTTGGATAAAACAAATGCTATATTTATGATAGGTCAACGGAAGACATCGTTTTTGAAGGGATAAGAGAGGATAACATTTACATTTTCTATCTATCTAGAGATACTAATAGTACAGGAAGATGTCTCTATGCTCACAAGGATGAAAGATTACTATGGCACCAGCGTCTTGGTCATGCCAATAAGGATACTATATCCAAGCTATCGACTAAGAAGCTAGTTAGAGGCTTGCCCGACATCACATTCAAAAAGGACACAGTATGTGCCGAATGTGAGTTGAATAAGGCAACCAAGTCCTCATTTCATTCCATAAACTCTGTAAGTACTACTAGACCCTTGTAATTACTTCATATGGATTTATTTGGCCCTAGTAGAGTAGCCAGTCTTGGTGGAAAACTCTACGCTTTTGTCATAGTAGATGACTTTTCAAGATTTACTTGGATTTTCTTTCTTATAAACAAAAGTGATGCCATTTCTGTTTTCAAAATTTTTGCTAAAAAGGTTCAAAACGAAAAAGGCTACATGATTACTCGAATCCGAAGTGATCATGGAGGTAAATTCGAAAATACTAATTTTGAAAATTTTTGTGATTTAAATGATTTTAATCATGAGTTTTCTTGTCCGAAAACTCCTCAACAAAATGGTATTATGGAGCGAAAGAATAGGAATCTTGGCGATATGGCTAGAGTCATGTTAAATAAATTCTCTCTTCCGAAATATTTTTGGGCTGAAGCTGTCAGTACAGCGTGCCATATTTTAAATAGGGTGCTCATTCTTCCTATTACGAAGAAAACACCCTATGAGCTTTGGTTTGGAAGAACTCCAAACGTTTCATATTTTAGAATTTTCGGTTGTCGATATTTTATCCTTAACACCAAAGACAACTTAGGCAAATTTGATGCCAAAGCTGACGATAGTATTTTTCTTGGCTATGCGGCCAAGAGCAAGGGATATAGAGTATTCAACAAACGCTCATTAATTATGGAGGAGTCTACCATTGTCACTTTTGATGAGGATAACAGTGCAGCAACTACTCTTGATGATGATGTTGAGCCATCAACTTCTACTCCGATGAATACCACCACTGAAACTAATTCTCTGGAGGGCTTGCCAAAGAAATTCTCTTTCAAGATGTCACATCCAGAAAACTTGGTCATAGGTGAGGTTTCACACGGAGTAAGTACACGATCATCATTAAGAGACTCCATTGCTAGCACTGCCTTCATTTCACAAATTGAACCTTAAAATGTTGTAGAAGCTTTTAATGATGAGTTTTGGATCTCTGTCATGCAAGAAGAACTCAACCAATTCGAGAGGAGCCAAGTTTGGGAACTCGTTCCTAGGCTAGCTAATCATTCGATTATTGGTACGAAATGGGTTTTTTGCAACAAAGTAAATTAAGATGGTTCTGTTACACGCAACAAAGCTCGTCTAGTAGCTCAAGGATACAACCAAGTGGAAGGTATCGACTACGATGAGACGTATGCTCCTGTTGCTAGACTTGAATCCATTCAGATGCTTTATGCATTTGCTAACTTTCAAAATTTTAAACTGTTTCAAATGGATGTGAAAAGTGCTTTCTTGAATAGTTTTATTAAGGATAAAGTTTTTGTACAACAACCCCCTGGTTTTGAAAATCAAAAATTTCCCGACCATGTTTTCAAACTCAAAAAAGCGCTATATGGCCTCAAACAAGCCCCTAGAGATTGGTATGAACGGCTAAGCAATTTATTGCTTAAAAAAGGTTTTTCAAAAGGGAAAGTTGTCACTACACTCTTTATAAAATCTTTCAAAGAGACTTCTCTTAGTGCAAATTTATGTTGATGATATTATATTTGGTTCTACTGATGAAACTCTCTGCCAAGATTTTGCTAAGTGTATGCAGACCGAGTTTGAGATGAGCAAGATGGGGGAGCTCAATTACTTTCTTGGACTGCAAGTCAAACAAACATCAAATGGAACTTTCATCTGTCAGTCAAAGTATACAAAGGACATGCTGAAGAAATTTGACCTTGACAATGTCAAACCAATCGGCACTCCAATGGCTACTACAACTAAACTAGAACCAGATAAAAGCGACAAACCTGTGGATCAACGTAAGTATCGAGGTATGATAGGTAGTCTACTTTATTTAACTGCTAGTCGCCCTGATATTATGTTTAGCGTTTGCCTGTGTGCTAGATTTCAAGCAAATCCTAAGGAATCACACATGTCTGCAGTTAAGCGTATCTTTTGATACCTTAAGGGTACGGTTACAGTGGGCCTATGGTATCCCAAATCAACATCATTTGACCTCATTGGTTACTCTGATACTGATTTCACCGGATGCAAGGTCGACCATAAAAGTACAAGTGGTACGTGTCATTTAATAGGAAAGGCTCTAGTCTCTTGGTTTAGCAAGAAGCAGAATTCTGTTGCACTATCCACAACAGAAGCTGAATATATCACAGCTGGTCGTTGTTGTGTACAAATTCTATGGATGAAGCAAACCCTTGAAGACTATAACTTATCTTTTATGCACATTCCTATATTTTGTGATAACACTAGTGCTATAAATCTCATTAAGAACCCCATATGTCACTCACGCACGAAGCACATTGAAATTCGTCACCACTTTTTACGTGATCACCAACAGAATGTCACTATTAATTTAGAATTTATTGACACTGATCATCAGTTGGTCGATTTCTTTACAAAACTATTATCCGAGGAGCGATTCAATTTTCTTTGTCATGAGTTAGGAATTTTAGATGAAACGGTTATACATTAAATTAGCCTGCGTAATTATCGACTATGTCACGATTCTCTATGCTGACTTTACTATGGGTACAAGCCGTAAGGGTCCTTCTGACAACAAGGGGTAAAAGCCTAAGCGATACGGTGCACTAGTCTTCGGACAACCGCTAGCTGGGATCCGGCCCCTGCAGCTACCCCATAGCAGCTTCACCATATTAATTTATGTCATAACTCCTTAGTTATTATATGGTCCATTTCTATTTATAGCCTGCCCCATTTGAAATTTCTAAATCTCTTAAAATTCTTTTTGACTATTTATAATCTTCATATCTTGTTTATTATTCCTATCTTTAACCATTTATTCATTTTTATTCTTCCATTTTTACTATCTATTTTCTGCTTGAAGTTCTGGCCCAAGGGACCAGAACTCGGGCCGAACTCTGCCCCAACCAGAGTTCGGGCCGAGTTCGGCCTCCTTGTTCCAGAACCTCGGAACACTCTCAGCCATTGATCAAATCTTCATCCAATGGTCCCTGTTTCACCCGACCAGCCTGTAATGCCCCGCTCCGCGTGAGGCATTTGGTGGGATTGTTGGATGGGATCAGAATGTTGGACCGTGACTTATGTTGAAGATCAAGAGAGTTGAGACTGATGTAGTCTCTCTTAGCTGGCTAGACGGAATGAGTATTGGATTGTGGCTCGCTGGTGGAGCTACGCTTAGGGAGATTTGGAGCAGGAAGACCGTTATACAAGACAAGTGGAACTGTCCTCCTTTCTCTTTATTCCTGCATGCTTAAGAAATGGAATAACGTTATGCTATGAATTGTCCCTAAATGTTCCATGTCTTAGTTGTTGAATAATAGAGATGTCTATGTTGTGAATCATTGAAATGAATAAGACATGAATAATGATATGCTGAATGAATCACTTGAATAATCGAGATGCTACGTGAATGAGACATGAGAAATGAACTGGTTATTCTATTAACACAATGAATTGAATAAGATTCTTGAATCATGTACTCTCTGTATAACTGTTGTAGAGAAATGAGATGATGCATGTTTTTGTATAAGCAATAAAATGAATAATAATTGTCCCAATGAAATGAATGAAATGCTACAGGTTCTTTAGAAATGAATGAATGTTGTTGTTCCTCTTTAGAAGGAACATAATAAGAAATGTTGCAATGAAGAAATGAATGAGAATTGATGAGGCTTGGGATCATGGAGATCACCAAGTAGAATGATGGTAATGATTAGTCGTTGAACACGACTCGGAATTGAAATGAGACGTTGAACTGTGGGCTTTGATTACTTTCGATTGCTTTACCATGCATTTGTGTTATCGAGTCGACACGCATTCGCATGGTCATGGACGTACTTGTACAAGTCGAAGTAAGTTTTCTCGAACGGTACCTGGGGCGCCGGGACCGATTCGACCCGGGAGGAAACATTGGTCGTGCTATGGTGGCACGAGGTATTACGGGACATTCGGCTAGGCTTGCAACCTACCCTGGAATGGTGCATCGTAATACCCGTTGGAAAGTCCTTTATGGTGCAGTTTCACCAACGACCATGTAGTCAGGATGCATGCTAACGAATGTTTTATGCAGACAGTGTAAGTATATCTTATTATCCTGTATTTTTATGCAGGTACAAGGGAGTTGGCTATCGGTAAAAAATCACTTAAAAGGGATATACTCAATATATATGTTGGTTTAACTTGCGTGCCTTAAGTGCCAAGTAAATGTTGCTATGTGTTGCCTTTCAATATGAGAACCTGCTTAACATCTTAAATTCAGTATGCTAGAAAGATGCCTTGCTATGAACATTGCTCAAACATAACATACATGCTAAGTGATGCTTGAAGTGAGAATTGTCATAACATGTTTAAGATGTTAATGTTAACGATGCCTCAATGATGCCTTTGTATGATAACACCAAGAATGCTAAAATGATATGTCCACATGAATAGTACAAAGAATATGTTTGCATGCTTCACTATGATTATTGCCCATGAACTGTAAACTGATGCTAGGCCCCAAGTAGAAAGATTATTCTATTAAGTGCTTGCTAAATTGACCAATTAGTGTTGGTTTAGGCGAGTGGGTTGGATTCTGCTCGCCAGTACATAAATGATATGTTGACCCACGTTTTATGTGGGCATGTGCTCGTGCTTGGAATGTTCTACACACGATGATTGGCTGGATTGGTCCCGCGACATCGAAGATTAGTTGGGCATACAGAAGCTCTCCTTGTACAAGATGATGTCTTCTGTTTATAAAGGGCATAATGTATGGAACATTGTAATCAGTTGTACTAGTGAGATTGTAAGCCAAGTCAGTATATCGAGTTGTAATCCAATGTATCCAAGTATCAAATGTAAACTTTGTAGCATTGCTCAGTTGGCTTTCAATGTAAAGTGAGATTGGTTGTAAGCATTGTACTTCAATACAAGTCTTGTACTTTTTTTCAATTATCAATAAAGAGAATAAAGTTCTATATGTCTCTGTGTGACTTCAAGTTGTCCTTTTATCTCTGCTGCTATAAAGAAGTAATATACTTCTACTCGATGAGAAATATTGTCCTCACTAACTTCAATTTATCTGCTTCTGCCGCTGCGATGTGTTTCTATTTGAAGAAAATCATTTATGTACCATCTTTGTCTTGTACAAGTGCAATACCAGACTTGTACGGCATCACGCCCAAGTGAGGACGATCGATTCCAAGAGATAAAATATGTGAATAAATGACTCTACGAATCGGGGCGTGACACAGCCGACCAAAGGGACATTAATTCGAAAATGTCTCTCTCTTTCTCCTTCATTGTCTTTTTCCTACATCTCTACATATATTTCCTTCAAAACCCTAACCCTAGAAGGCTCCAATCCTTGAGAAATCTCTCTCCAAACTCAAGGAAATTCCTCTTGGAGTTATTCTCCTCCATCCTAGGTCTCCTTTGTTAAGGTATATCTCTCTCTTTCTCTTCAAATCTCATTTTTTGGCACCTAGGTTGCTTGGTAGGGGTAAAAGACCAAGGAGAAGTATTGGTGAATCCTCTACTAATCCTAACCCAAACCCTCAACCTAATCCTCCACCACAACCTATTCCTCATCCTCCTCCTAACTTGGTGCACCCTCTTTTTACTCCATCTCCACCCATCAATGCCGACACATACGATGACCGTCTTTTTGTGTCCTTAGATGCGTCCAACGCATGGTTCGTCGACTTCCGTCATCGTAGTGTCTTTGCGGGACACCCTATTAAGTTTACGGTGTTTTTCGATTCTTATCCTAATTTTCGTGACTTATGTCTTGATGAACTTATTGCAACTCGTGAACCGATATATGTGAATGCCATACAAATATTTTATTGCAACATGACTTATAACCGCACACGTATCTATTCACGTGTCGCCGGTATAGACATATCTTTTGATGATTTTGAGTTAGCCGACCTACTTGGTTTGCCAGACCCAAATACTTAGGAACAGCTTGATGATGCCCGGGACTTTGTTTTCCCCGGTGAGACCATGTTGGAAAGTTTCAAGGGTGATCTTTCCTCTCCAAATCCTTCCCCTCGAAAACTTATGGCTAAACATCTCAATAATCATTTTTATGAACTTCATCGAATTATATTTTCTTTGGTCTTGCCAAAAGCTGGATCAACAGATGAAGTTACTTACTTTGAGATTATTGCTCTTTTCTTTCTCCACTTTTGCGTTCCCTTCAACTTCCCTTGCACGATGATGGATTGGATGATTCGTGCTAGGCCTAAACCAAAATTTTTGGTTTATACTATGTATCTTCCTTTGATATTTCGTGCCTTTCATGTTCCGTTGGATCAGTGTCAGTCCTTGCCCCCTCCTGCCTTTCTGACTAAGGCAAGGAGAACTATTACTGCTATAGCCTCTTCTGAGTCTGATGCTGCTAAGGAGCCTGATTCTCCTACACCCTTTGCGGCTTTCGATTCACCTGCTTCCGAGTCTACTGCTACACTGGACTCTCTTCAGACTATGCTTCGCGATCTCTTCCGTTTGGAGGACGCTCGCTAGGCTGAGATGGATGATCGCTGGACGCAGATGGACTACCGTACTACTCTGCAGATGAGTGCGCTCAGCAACTCCATCCAAGACATTCAATACTCCATGGCCTTCCATCCGACGATGCCGATTCCGATGATGCGTGATCCGTCTTGCGACTGTTTGCCATTAAAATTGTTTTGATTGAAATCTTAATACAAACAGAACAGTGATACAATATAGGACTTAGATGTAGTCCTGGGAGTACACTTTTGTTTAAGCTGGGTCCTTAGTGCCAATGGAGTGAGTGGTAATGCGTTGACTCCGTTGACCGGCTGACGGCGGTTATCGGTTCTCTGAAGGTGTTGATTGCTCTGGGTGCTGGAGCTTGCTGAGAGGAGAAAGACGTTGAGTGTCTAGAACTGCCTCTCCGGTGATTCTTTGTTGTGGATTCTCTGTGAGTCTTGTGTTCTGAGTCTCCGTATGTGTGTGAAGGGGATGATCCTTCTATTTATAGTTTTGTAGGCTGGCTGCTCATGCACGCATGTAGGATGCACCGGTGTGGGGATGCCACGTAGAGGTTGCTGATGGAGGCGCATGGATGCTGCGCCCTGATCGAGGGGGAGAACTCTTCATACTGCTGTTGTGAGCCGGCACGTAGCAGAGAGAAGATCTTTCCGTTGCTGAAATCTTGGATGAGTTGAGTCAAAAGACACGTGTCGTCGACTCATGGTTCGAAGATATCGGATTTGGTGGAGAGAAGTGATCTGGTGAGCTGCGCCTTGGATTGGGCGCAGGAGGAGGCTGCGGCTCATAACCTTTAGGAGTTACAAACCATTTGGGGCGCATGGCTTTTGAGGCGCATGCAGGCGACTTTCCTTCTGTCTTTTGGGGTCAGAGATCAGTCTGGGGCGCATGGCTTTTGAGGCGCATGCAAAACTTCAACCGGAGACTCTTCTTCTGTCTTTATGGATCAGTGAAGGGTCTGAGGCACATGGCTTTTGAGGCGCATGCTGGTTTGGATGCATGGCCGTAGAGGCGCATGCGGGTGTGGACGCATGGCCGTAGAGGCGCATGCGGGTGTGGACGCATGGCTGTAGAGGCTCATGCGGGTGGCCACGTGGCAGTAGCCGTCGAAATAGAGTCATGATGATGCTGACGTTGCCGACGCTTCGTTTTCTGAATAAAAGCTGTCAACTGTTCAGACTTTGGGAGGCGTGCTGCCAACTCTGTCAGTTCAGCATTTAATGTTGGTGACGTTCGATGGACAGCTGAGTGGGCACGTCGGTTGGCGTTCCACTCGGTATGGAGATGTGTGGGGGCGCACCCTCTATAATGCGCCGAGTACTGTAAGGCGCGTCTGTGTGATGCGCCTGATGCCGAAGGGCGCGTCCGTGTGATGCGCTGTCTGGCTGGCGCATCGGACATGTCTTTTAATGATGCGGCTGTCTCGCTCTTCGAGTGCTATAAATAGCCGTTTGGCTGAATTCGAGGTGTCCGGTTCATCCATTTAATGTAAATTCATTGCACGGAATTCGGAGGGCCATCCACTTGGCGCGTGGGTTTGATCTGCCCGGCCTATAAATAGTGGCATGGAGAGAAGTTTTGCTTCTCATTCCCTCACGTACTTCCAACATGAACTTGAACATGCGGGTGCATTCTGTTGACGAAGTGCTCCCGAGGGTGAAGATGAGACGCTGTGTTGTCTTTGATGTACTTGAAGGTGACTATTACATCCAAAAGACGGAGTCGAGGGCTTCTGAGGCAGGCGGAAGGTGCCTGTTGCATCCAAAGATAGGGATGCTCGAGCCTCGTCTCCGTTATTCCGGAAGAGCCGTAGATCGGAATGGCGGTGCAAGGCTCTCTCTTCCTGCAAAGTGGGGTTTCCCCACTTTGATCGTGTCGAAAGCTGCTTCTTTAGCCGCGGTTTCGATCACGGTCTTCCTTCGGCTTTGGAGGCTCTTTCGAAGCCTTCCCTGGCCACAGCATTTGCGGTGCTCTTCTCTTCCTTGGTTCCAGCCAGAGGGTTAAATGCTTTGTATATCGAAGCATTTATCGGACGAGCCTGGTTGGAAGAGCGGTACATAACTGGGCTCTGCTCGGCCAGGTGAGCCTGGCTGGAAGAATTTGGCTGAAGGGATGCACATAGCTGGGCTGCTGAAGAGATGATGGGATGCGCATGGATGGAGGCGCATGGTATTTGCTGTGCCTAACTGACAGCGCATGGTGACTGCTGCGCCTATCGGAAGGCACATGGTGGCTGCTGCGCCTATCTGGAGGTACATGGTGGCCGCTGCGCCTATCTGGAGGCGCCTGGTGGCCACTGGCTGTAGATCTAGGATCTTTCTTTTGTAGAAATTCTCCTTTGTACAACCTTTTCTAGACATGTAATAGACTTTTATATATAAATAAAAAGTCCTTCAAATGTCTATACTTATTGATTTTGCTGTGAAATTCTTCGTCTGAGTTCTAGCGCATGTAGTGTCTGGCGCATGGGCTTTCTGGTTGTGAAATTCCATGCTTCTATAAGACCCCCTTCAAAGTTTTCAAAACTTTTGAATAAGTTTTGGAATACTTTGAATAAGAAGCATGGAGGTCAGGGCGCATGATTTCTGGGCGCATGCCTGTTCGGGCGCATGCTCTTCTCAGTTAATGATGATGGTGCCTCGGTAACCGAAAAGATTAATGATGATCTTTTGGTCTTATTTGCTGCTATCCTTGCACAGAACCTGAGGCGACGGCTGAGATCATACGTCATCTGTTCACGCATGCGACCAAGCCCTATAAATAGGTAAGAGTTGGAGAGAGAAAGGGTTCTTCTTCTCTGTGCCTCTGCTTCTTTAGAGTTTCTTCTTAAAAAAACCCTAACTTCTCCTTCCTCGAGAGAATGGCTCCCAAGACTCCTCGCGGTGCTGCCGGCAAGGGAAAGGAGAAAGCAAAGGAGTCCGCGGAAGTTGCGGCGGCGGTCGTTCCTCGTCGGCCTGTCGAAGTTCGGCCGGAGGTGGTTGGTAAGTCTCATTGTCCGTACGCCAACGCACATAGGCCTTGAGTCTTTAATGATGTGCCGCAGTCTTTGCCTGCCGACGCGCATGGGTTTAAACCTTGGTGATGCGCCGAGGCTATACTGCTGACGCGCATGGGTTCAAACCCTGAAGATACGCCGAGGCATACTGCTGACGCGCATGGGTTCAAACCCTGAAGATGCGCCAAGGCTATACTGCTGACGCGCATGGGTTCAAACCCTGATGATGCGCCGCAGTTTTCTCCTTTAGACACATTTGTGTGTTCTCTTCTGACTTTTTCTGATCTTTTACTAGTGTCGATGGCAATCCCGCTTTTGAGTAAAGTTTTCTTGGAGGCTGCCTTCAACCAAATGGGAGTAGAGCATAACAAGGAAGTGATAAACCCTGCTCAAGATGCTCTTATGCTGGATCAGCCTCCTGAAAGAATGACCCTAATCCGTGAACAGCAGTATTGGTTCCTCAAACGGATGATGGAGCGTGGAGTTATTAAACCCTCCACATCTGATAAAGTGACCTTCCTGAAGCCTGAGTTCCTGTTTGGAGACCGTCTCACTTCTACTGACTCGTCAGTACTGAAGGTCAAGGAGGACTGGTTCTTTACTGCGAATGGAGTGCATATGACTGTTAAGCAACTTGAACGTCAGTGGCCTTTGACGTCCTACTGTCGCCTTGTTTCCCAGAGGAGAATGTCTTGGGAGCTTACCCCTTCTCAGGGGGGAGCGGTGACTGGTGTCATCCAAATTGATTCTACTTCCGACCAAAGGGATGTTTTGACCGTTGTATGGTCTGGGTCTTCTTACACTTGGCGGACTTTACGTCCTGGGAGCCTCTACAGTGATGTACCCATTGATACGTTTGCTTATAGTGCTTCGACTTTTACACATCGTATGTTCTTGATGGAACGTTCCTACCCGACAGGAGAGTTTCGGGTGGAGGGTTGGTGCCATTACGTCTCCAAATGGGATAAACTGACGCTCTGGATCTTGTCGCGGTTTCGGACTGAGCTCCGAGAGATCGGGTTGACTGCCACGATCCGTGCTACCCAAGCGGGTGTTGACCTAAATAGGCACATGTTCCTCGCACTCCTGGAGATGTTTGATATCCATACCGGGACCTTCTTTACTCCGGTAGGAGAATTAGGGCTCGCACTTCATGAGATGTATGAGGTGTCTAAACTCCCTTGGGGGTCGGAACCCTATGAAGAGTACTTTCCAACCAATGAGGAATTTCAAGTCCTGGAGGACAGGGCTGAGGAGATGACGACCGTCTTCAAGGAAGTGGCGAGTCATCATTACTATATGCAGAGGCGGGATAGGAACGGGACGCAGCCTCATATGACCGCTTGGAGAGATTATGTCTTTAAACAAGACAAGGAGGATCCCTCACAATTTTCCACTCCACCGGCGCTCTCTCGTAGCGAAGTGTTGTCCGAAATGAGCAGGTTAGGGGAGAAAAATCCCCGAGGGAATGAGGACCAGCAGTCAGATGCACGCTCCTACAGCTGCTTCTGGCATCTTGCTTATCGGATGTCGCCCAAGGCGGTGTTGGCATCCTACCTGATGATATGGCTCCGGGATTGCGTGTTCGCGGACGGATCCGGTGCCGTAGAGAGGATGACCCGAAACTTAATCCTGCCAGCCATGAAGCTGGTTTTCGGCCGGCGTTTGGCTCTTCTCCCTGCAATGGTATGTAACCTGCAGCGAGGTTTGAGAGAGTTTGCTGGAAATGTGATTCATAACAGAGGCCGAAACAATAACTTCCCGCGCGCTGAACTGCCGTTTCACTATTTGATGGGATGGCTGATTTTGCATCATCCCAGTGTGATGAGCCCAGGCTCGGAAGGAGATTATATGGCTGGAGATGCATTCCTTCATCGTTTCCATCGGAGGAGCTGGTCGCATACTGGTGTCCCGGTTTGTAGAAAGGTTTTATCCCGTCTTCAGGGTTGGGAGCTCACCAAAGTTGGTCCCATCTATTTGGGTTTTGAGGCCAACAAAGATTTAAGAGACCTGGGCGAAGGTACCACCACTCTGCCTCAATGGGGATTCCGCTGGTTGCAAAGTATCCGGCCGTCCCATCTGGTGTACCGGAACAGGAATCAGTGCTACCTGGAACCATACTTGCCGAGCCGCTTTGCGCGGCAATTTGGTTATGCTCAGATGATGTTGGATAACCCCAGTAATACCCTAGGGTATGTTGGAAGTTTGTTGGATGGTGCACAAGCTTGGCATTACTATAATGCCGGATGTACCGGAGCTCGTTTTACGTTGCCCGTCCCCGATCCGCGGCCGCCCATTCTTTACTCGGCCGCCAAATTTTACTGTGTTATGGCTGCCCCGCCCTCCGGATATGACAGGGAGACCAGCCTTATCGCAGGCACCCAGTTAGCAGCGACTGGGGATACGCCAGTGAAGGCCCGGCCGCATCGTCCGTCAGGGGTGGGTCAACGGAGTGCCCCCTCCGCATCACAAGCAGAACCTTCTGGCGATCGATCTAAATGATGTGCAGATACAGGGGCTGAATCTCTTGTGTCGAAGAAGCAGAAGAAGGCATCGTTACCGACGGTGTCATCGGATTTGGCGTCCGAAGAGGTAAGGACATCCTACTAAATCTGATTTTGGTTCCGCCACTGACGAGGCCTGATCTTCTTTTGTAGGAGCCGCTAAAAAGAAAACCTCGTACCCCAAAGTCGGGTGGGAGTAGGCGAGAAGAGATGGCGAGCTCGCCTGGAGTGCGTATCCCGCCGACAATGATGTCTCTCATGGAGGAAGATCCGGAGGATACTGTCATCTTGGAGGTTCCAGTATCCCCGGGTTATGTCAGGAGGGACCCTGAGGGTGCAGCAGCTTCCGAGGTGACGAAGGCCACAGCGGAGGCTTCACATATCGAAGGTTTAGCAAGTGCGCAGCTTCCAGGTGATGAAGAGGAATGGAGTTCATCATCTTCCGATGACATCGCTCCGGAGCTGCAGGAGTCTGTTGTGGGGGCAGCAGAAGCAGTGAGGATAGAGGAGAGGGTTGATTCCCCTCCTTGTCATGATGAGGGGATGTCGGCTGAATCATTGTCAAATCCTTCCTTGGCTTCAACCATGGACATAGAGATGGCTACCGATCAGGCGGTAGCGACAGATTCTGTCCCTGTAGAGGGACTTGAGAAGAATGAGACCCTTCTGCCGGTCTTGTCTCCTGGGGCTGGCCAGGAGATAAATGTTGATCTCCCCGTTTTGCCGGGGGAGGTAGCTGATGCTGATAGAACGTCGGGGGTAGAAGAGGTGGCCGTTGACGTCGGTGATGTCTCCGGGCTTGAGAAGGGTAAGGGTGTGGAACCCTCTGTTGCTCCTTCTACTTGGGGTACTATCACGACGCATGTGCCGGCTCCTTCTGTTCCTTCGGCACCTCGGGCTAGCAGTCTGGCCCCTGTTGATGAAGAGCCTATTGCAGCCGAGGTTCAAACCTCTCAGATCGAGGTTGGCGGATCCTCCTCTGGTCCGCAAGCTGTAGTAGCTCCCCCAACTCCTGCTATGACGCCGCAGGTGCTGGCGGATGCCGACGAGTATGTGAAGTTCTTCGTCGAGGGAGTGTACAAAATGCTGGAGAAAGGAGTATCTGCAGTGATGGATGGCAAGAGGAGCTTTGTGACAGCAAAAGCTTTGGCAATGCCTTGTATCGAGCTGATCCGCATTCACCAAGGCCATGACCATATGGCCGAAATTCTGGAGGTTTCGGTGATTAAACTGGACGAGCGGCTCGCGGAACTGCAGCGCATCCAACGAAATGACCTCTCTGTCTTGATAGATGCAGAGATAGGGAAGTTGATTGCTGAAATCGAGGCTTCCCATCGGGCCGATGTGAGCAGTTGGGAGCGTGAAGTGGCTGGAACTGAGGCTGCGGCGGAGCAGTTGTCTCAATCTATGGAGAAGACGACGGAGAAGCGGGCTGCGGTGGACGCTAACATCGCAGAGGTTGATGCTCAGATGCGCCGTCTTGAAGACCAGCGGGCCCAACTTCAACTAGAAGCTGATCGTGTCCTGGCTGAACACGTGGCATTCAAGCAGGAGGAAGCGACTCTTACTCAGCGTACCCTTGCTTTGGCTCAGCAGCGACGACAGCTTGATGAGAAGTATGAGAGTAAAACTTCTGCTGAGGCTGTCGGATTAATGCGTCAAGAAGTCGAGCTGCGAGTCCAGGCGACTGTGGAAACTCGTACTGCCGACCTGAGACGTCGAGTCAGAGAACTCTCATCCCACCCTGGGGAGGATCGGGGATTGTAGCTTCTCTTCTTTTTATGTGTTTTTTTTTTGCAACTCTTGCTGGGGAAATAGCGTATTTCTGTACTCCCCCCCCCCCCCCTTTTTTTTTGAAAAATAAAGAAATACACTATCTCTTTGTGATGTGTTCATTTTTGATCTCATGAACTTGATGATTTATGTGGACCTATTATCTTTTGCGCACCTTGGTTTTTAGGTACAGATAATAAGTTTGAAGGAACCAACATGTTTGTTCAGAGGTAATGTGGACATGGCAATCATTAGGTTCAAATGATAGAATCCTCCTACTCAGAGGTATTTATGGACGTGGTAGGAATGATCCTGGGGGATACGCTGAACAACTCAGAGGTAATGTGGACGTGGAAGTTCTGCGATCAATGTACGACAACACAGGAGTTGTTTCTACGGGATGTTTACTCAGAGGTAATGTGGACGTGGTAAACATGAAGGATAGCGTAAGCTCACGAAATGTAAGGTTCCGCTTTGTAGGATGTAGAGAGACAACTCAGAGGTAATGTGGACGTGGTTATCTTTCTACGGAAGGATGCCACGGAACAGCTGGGTTCCGGAAGCGATTGATTTTGTGAAAAGAGGTTGTTTGGGGAAATACATGTCTTGGAGGATGTCAAGAATAGTACTTCTTTAGGAACTTGCCGTTGATGGGCATCATGAACAAGTCCCCATTGGGTTTGGCGAGCCGGTAAGCACCGTTTGAGTATACCGTCTCGATGATGAAGGATCCTTCCCATTTGGGCTCGAACTTCCCTGGTGTCTTGTGAGTTAACACCATTGGCCTTCTGACTGCTAAAACCAGGTCGCCAACTTGGAAAGTTCTTTGCTTGACCTTCTTGTTGAAAGCCTGTGATATACGGGCTTGGTAAAGTTCGATGCGTTGTTGAGCTAGGAGACGCTTTTCGTCAAGTGTCTCCAGTTCCCGCAGACGACGACGTTGATTGTCTTCTTCTGTGAGATCGTTTGTGATTGCCATGTGGAGCGAAGGTATCTGTATCTCGAGAGGCAGTACTGCTTCGCTCCCGTAGACCAGGGAGAATGGAGTGTTGCCTGTTGGGGTCCGTACCGTTGTGCGGTAGGCCCAAAGGCATTCGCCAAGCTTTTCGTCCCAGTCGCGTTTGTTGGATGACACGACCTTTTTGAGCAGCCTGACGATAGTTTTGTTGAATGCCTTGGCTAATCCGTTTGCTGCCGGATTGTAGGCGGTTGAGGCCACGTTTTGAATGCGACTCTTGTCACAGAACCTGCTGAAAATGTGGCTGATAAACTGAGGACCATTGTCATGGATGATCCGTCGGGGTACCCCGAAACGGTAAATGACATGGTGTTTGATAAAGCTGACCACCCTGGAGCTTTTTACTTTCGCTAGTGGGACTGCTTCCGCCCATTTGGAGAAGTAATCGGTGATGGCCAGGATGAAGCGGTGTCCTCTCGATGAAGGAGGGGTGATTGGCCCTACAATGTTCATGCCCCAGGCTTCGAATGGCCAGGAGGCGACTGTAGGATGTAGAGGTTCAGATGGTGTATGTATGAAGTCTGTATGAAGTTGGCATGTATGGCACTTCTTAGCATATTCCACTGTGTCGGCAACCATGGTTGGCCAGTAGTAGCCCATACGTCGCAGTCGATCTTGCAACTTAGGCCCTGGTTGGTGAGCTCCGCAAGTTCCGTCATGAGCTTCTCGAAGAGCTTCGGCCGCTTCTTCGTTAGACAGGCATCGAAGGAGAAGCCCGTCGAAGGAGCGTTGGTACAACGTTTTAGTGGCTGTATCGTAGTAGAATCGAAGAGAGCGTCTCCTGACTGAGACGGCTTCCTTCGGGTCCTCTGGAAGGATTCCGTAGACAGCGAAGTCGATGAACGGGAATCTCCAGTCTCGGACATTAACATCGGTGTTCGTCGGCATGGCGTGAGCTATTTGCAAACATAGGTTGTTTCTGGGACAAATCAGGTCTCGGCCAGTCACCGTAACATAATGTTGAGTCCCAAGGGGCGCGGCCAATGAGGCTGCGAGGCCAGCCAGAGCGTCAGCCTCCAAGTTTTGTAGGCGGGGTACATGTTCGATGAAGAACCCAGTGAAGGTTGAAATGATGTTCAATGCAACTTCATGGTAAGAGATCAAATCTTCATGGCGAACCTCATATTGTCCCCGAATCTGGTTTACGACGAGTTTCGAGTCGCCGTAGGCTTCCAGATGATCCACCCCCAGCTGTTGTGCTAGCTGGAGTCCCATGACGAGTGCATTGTACTCAGCAACATTGTTGGAGCACGGCTTCGAAAGGGAGTATGCACGCTGGATGACCAGCTGATCGGGGGAGACTAAGACTACCCCCACTCCTGCTATGATTTGGCCGTTGGGGCCCGTTCTTGAAGCGCCATCGAAGAACATCCGCCAAATGGGGCTTCCTTCAGTGACGTTTGATTCTTGGACTTCATCCAGGATATTTTCATAGAGTTTTGAAGATTCTGGGATGGGGTGTGCAGCTAAAAAGTCAGCCAGAGCCTGACCCTTGACCGCCTTCTGCGGGACAAACACCATGTTGTATGGCGTTAGTAGGATCGCCCATGTAGCCAGCCGGGAGTTTAATGACCCTGGCTTCGTCATGAGAACTCTGAGCGAATTGACTCGGGAGATGACGTGAATTGTCTGGCCCGAGACGTAATGACGAGTCTTCTGAATGGCAAACACCAAAGCCAAGCACTCCTTTTCAACGGGGTTGTACCGATGTTCGGCCCCGATGAGTGTTCGACTGAGGTAGTAGATTGCTTGCTCGTAGCCTGCATCGCTGTTTTGAGCCAGTAAAGTGCCGAGGGAATGATCCATGGCACGGACGTAGAGGAGGAATAGTTTGCCGGCGACAGGTGCCACTAGGACTGGCAGGCTTGTCAAGTAAGCCTTGATGTCGTCGAAAGCCTTTTGGCACTCCTCTGTCCAGACATAAGAGACTCCCTTCTTCATGAGCTGAGTAAAGGGTTGACATTTACCGGAGAGGTTTGCTATGAACCTCCGGATGTATGCCAGACGTCCCTGTAAGCCCCGAAGTTCTCAAAGGTTCTTCGGAGGGTCCATGTTGAGGATGGCTTTAGTCTTCTCGGGATCGACATGAATGCCTTTTGCCGTGATGACAAAGCCCAAGAATTTGCCGCTAGAAACCCCCAGGAAGGATTTAGCGGGGTTCATTTTGAGTTGATGTGCCCGCATGAGATCGAAGACCGTCTTCAGGTCTTGTAGGTGATCTCTTTTGAGGCGGCTCTTGACTGCGATGTCGTCAACATAGCACTCAACTGTCTTGCGAAGATGTTGACGGAAGATGGTGCTCATAGCTCGCTGGTACGTTGCACCGGCGTTCTTCAAGCCGAAGGGCATTACTGTGTAGCAGAAAACACCTTTCGGAGTCCTGAATGACGTGTGTTTTGCGTCATCGGGGAACATCTTGATTTGATTGTAGCCTGAATACCCGTCCATGAAGGACATGCGTTCAAAGCCACATGTGTTGTCGATCATTACATCGGTGATTGGGAGCGGGAATTCATCCTTCGGGCAAGCAGAGTTGAGATCCCTGAAGTCGATACAGACTCGTATCTTTTCGTTCTTCTTGGTGACAGGGACGACGTTGGCTACCCAGTCCGGGTGTTGTTCCTCACGGATGAAGCCACTGGTCAAGAGCTTGTCCACCTCCTGGTCGATGGCGTTCATGATGTCCGGGCGGAAGCGTCGCTGTTGTTTGATAGGTTTGACATCTGGTAAGATGTTCAACCTATGCATCGCGATCTGTGGATCGAGACCCGGCATGTCTTCGTAGCTCCAGGCGAAGACGTCGATATACTCCTTAGCCAGTTGGACTAAAGATTCTCGGTCTTCTCCTTCCAAGCTTTTGCTGATAAAGATGGGTTTAGAAGAAGACCCATCCCCGAGGTCGATCTGCTCGACTTCGTCTTCGGTGGGAGGTTCTCGTAACTCAAAACGAGACTCCCATTGTTCTCCTAGGCGTTGAGCCCAGGGTTCTTCTTCGAAGGGTTCCGGCGGTTGGTCCTCGCCTTCATCCTTCTGAGGTTGCGCCGATGTCATGTTAGCTGACAGCACATTCTTGAAGACTGATCCGATACTGGTATCGGAATCCCACGTCGATGCTTCAGACGAGTAGGAATGTTCTATGTCTTCTGCGTATGAACTCTCTGGAGTTGATGGCGGCGTGACATAGCCTAACCCCCGTCGAGTCCGATTATAGTAATCCTGTAGCTTTCCATTGGGCATCGAAAGCCGGATAGGGAGATGCCGACCCTTGCCGTAGTTTAGGCCTTTATTGCTTTTCAGGTCGTAGCCCATCTTTTGGATGATGTGCTTAGCCGCATCCGTGTATCGATAGACTTGTACTCTGCCGGTATCAAGTTCGGGCTCGATTGACGGGAGGTTCCGACGACGCTCGATTTTGCCCGAGATGATGGTGCCTTCGTCTCGGCTTCGTGGAGGGACTATGAAGACTCCTTGAGACGGGACTATTTGATTGTGGTAGACGGTCGTTACTTGTGTTTGCAACGACCGTAGAGCGTTGTCTAATGTATACATGGCATTCCAGTGTGGAAGGCAAGAATAATTGAAAGACACTCTATTATTGATAAAGTACGAGATTTTATCCCGTGGGATTACATTGTCGAAGGAGGGTGCGTCTACATCAGCAGAGATATATTCGCCAAGCTCCTCATCTGTAAGCACTGGGGCCGGATCAGGAGAGTCCTCCACCGCTCTGACTTTGGGGTCTGAGAGGGTTATGTGAGCCCTCTCCGGCATCTTGGATGACTGCGGCGGCTTGCCTTTAAGACGCACCTTGAGGGGTGCCTCAGTTGCGCCTTCGATGAGTGGCGCCTTCCCTTGTAATTTTACCACCAGGGGAGCCGCTGTTTGTGGTGGCTTCCCCTTGAGGCGTATCTTCAGGGGAGCTTCACGAGCTGACGCTTTTCCTGATAGCTTGATGCTCATTGGAGGCGCCTTCTGGGGTGGTCTCCCCTTCAGATGGATTTTCAAGGGGGCGTCAGGAGTCACTTCGGGTTCCAAGTCCGGCTCTGTTGCCGTCTCTGCTTTATCATCGGCGTCGTTGGCTTCCTCCTCGTCAAGTGGCTTGTACAAGTCAGAATCGGTGAAGTAGGCCTCAATCCCTTTGAAGGGATCGATATCTGCAAACTCCGTCCGGATGACGCCGTTGGTGGATACATATTTCATGCATTGGTGGAGCGTGGAGGGCACCACCATGTACTCATGTAACCATGGTCGTCCGAGTAAGATGTTGTAGTTGACCTCGGCATCCACCACATAACAAGTCACCTCAGTTTTGAGGCTGCCGATGTGACACTTCAGCCGGATCTTGCCCAGTGGCTCGCTCTTGCTGGCGTTGAAGCCACTGATGGTCGTATTGGAGGGTGCCAGCCGGTACATTGGGATCCCCAGCTTTGATAGCAGCGCCTTTGGAATGATGCTTAGGGAAGACCCCGGATCGATCTGAATCCTGCTCACCTTTACCGAACCGATGTACCCTGTGTAATACAACGGTCGGTTATGTCGGTGATGCTTGAGCAGCATGTCTTGTTGGGTGAAGGTTATATTTGGGATAACTTCATCCGCACAATGACAGTGTGCACAAGTAGTTGGGAGGTCTTCAGGCTGCTTGACCTGACTGAGAAAGGATTCGGCATCCTTCAGAGCTTCGCAGAGAGCTTCTCGGGAGTCCTTGGAGAGACGCAGGAGCTCGAACAAAGACAGGCGTGCAGGAGTACTGGCCAGTTGTGCCAGAATGTCAAAATTGTGGGGCTTGGCTAGCCCCGAAGCATTTTCTTTCCGCAGAGGTCTGTCGAAACGGGCCACCACTTGCTTTTGTTTATTGGCTGCTGAGGGCTTGGATGGACCCTCCTCAGGGATGGTGCCAGGAGGCACCACTTCGGCGGCAGCTTCACCGGGCTGGGAGTTCTGTTGTGCACGTGTCTGCACAGGAAGCGCCTCTTCCGTTGAAGAAGAGACCGTGCGGCAAGACTTGATCTTCCTGCCTTTTGCTTTGGAGGTAGGGCGTACCTCCGGTTGAGTTACCTCGGAGACGAGGTCGGGGTGAACCCAGAGGACCTCTCCTCGAGATGTGGTGAGTGGGACAAGTCCACTCACATTGTTACGGGTGGGTGGCAAATTCACCACCTCTATTGTCGCCTTAGGGATGGGGACGACGCCATCTTGTGTGGTAGTCGGCGGCAAGGTGCCGAACTGAAGTGACACCACATTAGCTGACACCGTCTTCTCTTCGTAGTCGACGGAGATTACATCCGCATTGATCATGCGCTGGATGTAATTTTTGAGGACGTAGCAGTCCTTAGTCGGGTGTCCGACAAACCGATGGTAGTGACAGTACCTCGGGTTGTCCACTTTCCCGACTTCATCGGGCCGCTTCGGGTCCGGAAGCCTGATCTTGTCACCCTGCTTCAGTATCTCAAAGAGTTGCAGGGTGTCGTCATCATTGAATGAATACACCTCCTTGGGTCTCGGTGCCAGTGGAGGCTTTTGAGTAGGCGCAGATGCGCCCTTCGAGGCATTAACAGTCAATGCCTGTTTCCCCTTTGTTTCTCGTCCGGAGTTGTTGGTTGCGGACTTTTTCCCCTTATCGTCAAAGGCAGGGAAGCTAACACCCAAAAGACGTGTATTGGCCGCCTTCTTCTCTGCAGCTTCAGCTTCAATGATTAGGGAGCTCCAGTCGGGAGGGGGAGTAGAGTTAAGCCAGAGCTTTACTGCAGGCAGCATGTTCATACTGCAAGCGGAGAGAAGCACATGTTCTGGCATGCCTGGAGGTAGCCTGAAGCAGGCCTGACGGAAGCGTTCGATGAATGCCCGAACCGTTTCCTTGTCCTTCTGGCGTATCTCAATGAGAGACGCCATCGTCATGTCCTTCCCACCGTCGTAGAAGCGGTCGAGGAAGAGGCGTGTCAGGTCGTCGAAGGACGATATGGAATGATCGGGGAGGCTGCAGTACCAGTCATACGCCACCCCTTTCAGGGCCCCAACAAAGATACTGGTGAGGAGCGCGTCCTCCTTTGGAAGATGCCCTGTCTGCGACTGGAAGTACGTCAGGTACCGTCGTGGAGAGTCCTTCCCGTCATACGGCGTGAGTGTTTGTGGTTTATACTTTGGGGGATAAACCACCTTGTTCCACTCAAGGGGATAAGGCTGGGGAATGCCCATCTTCTGGCGCTCCTCCTGCCTGTTCTTGGACTCGAAGCGCTCCCGCAGATCTTTGATCATTTCGACCACGTCCTCCGTGGAGCTAGGAGTCGAGGAAGGAGGTACTACCTGGAGTGGAGCGTTTGAGGGCTCCGATGTCCGGGGTGCTTCTGTGTCTGAGGGTGTCCGCTGAAGGGGCACACTCGACTCTCCATTGGCTCCTGGGTCGGGACCATTTGAAGGTGTCCTGATCAAGGCCGACCGCATCTCAAATACTGCTTGAGTCAGTGCTTGCATTGAGGCAGAGAGGGTTTTGAGTCCTCCCTCTAGCGAGTCTATGCGCTGGACAATGTCCTGTGGCGGCGCATCAGTCTCAAGATCACCCCCGATCATGTATACTGTCATGACACGGTCGGAAGTGGATGGATTAGTTGAGGCTTCGCTCTCAGCCTCGCTCTCATATGGGGGAGTGACTTCTCCTGGTGTTTGGCCACCCCCAGCCACATTCTGGAGTTCGTCTTCGACAGGCGCATCTGCAAGGGCCTGACTGCCCTCAGCTCTGTCTTGAAGGGCCTCTTCGTTTTCAGCACTACCCCCGGCGGTGTCCTGGAGGACATCGTCCTTTTGAGGGGCTTCAGGGAGGCCATCTTCGCCTTGATGAAGATCCGCCGCAGCTGTGCTTTGGACATCTTCGTCTTCGGAAGGAGGCTCGACAAGGGTCTGGCTACCCCCAGCTTCCTCTAAGGACTTCTTCCTCGACCGAGTGCCTTCGAACACTCCAGAGGTCGTGACAGCTGCCTTGGTTTTCCTCGGCTGGCTTTTGGATGAAGACGAGGAATTGGCAGTCGTCTTCCGGACAGATGAGGAATTGGAGATCACGTTGCATGACGCAATCTTTAGTTCCTCTTCTGCTGACACCTTCGTCCCAAGGCGATGTCGGAGGGGTGTCGATGATTGTAGCCGTTGGAAGATCGACTGCTTTGGCGGTACTGCCGTCTTGCAACAGCAGTTGATGGTGACCACTGTACAAGTGTGCCCCGTGAGAGGCGCATCGTGCTTGTTGGTCAACTCTCCTGACCGGCGCTTGTGAGTGATCACGTTGCGCAAGTCGTTGGAGGAGAGTGCTACCCTCACACCCCTCTCAGGCGCATGGCAGGGCCAAGCGCCGGGGTGGTCGGGTGAGTGCTGCGCCCCCTGATCTAATACCAAGCAGGCATCACGATCAGTAGTGGGGGAACCACAGCATTTGAAGTGACTTGAACGGACCTCGAACGCACAACCAGAGGAGGCGCGGGAGTTCAAGACCACAGAGTTTGCCTCTCTCGGCTTGGTTGTGCACGCAGTGAATGCGCCCAAGCGAGATGAGGACTTTGAAGGTCGACTCGTTGTCGGTGCAGAAGCACTTGAGTCAACCTTGTACAGCTTGCCATCGGCAGCGCGCGTGATTGTAAGCGCGTGCCTCTGGCCGGCTGCTGGCATAGCACGTTTGTGGCGCATGGCCCGTGCCGCCTTGGATTTCTTCGTACCAGCCCGCTGGGACGCATAGTACTCAGCATCCAAATTCTCCTCGCCATTACAGCGAGTGAGTCTGTCAAAGACAGAGGCTCTTTGTGGCGCATCAGAAGTGATGCGCGGGGCATTGGCTGCGCCCCTGCTCCGTCGACGTATCTTCCTCGCCTGAGAGGAAGATGGCTGGGGAACGTGGTCAGCCGCACGCTTCCCCGAGAGATGCGCTGCATCAGCGGGCGCACCTTGACTGCTGAGGACGTCAGCAGGAAGGGAAGGCTGGACGGGCGTATCCCCTTCGACGGTGGTGCCCGAGGCGTCGACTTTGCGCACCCAGACTGCGCGGGTCTTCTTCGGCTTCGACAGCCGCTTCGAAGGACTCGCACTTCCTTCAGAAATGAACTCCTCGTACGCCTGTTGATTGAGGCGCACTACCAGCGTCTTGTGGGAGGAGCCCACCTTCACGTTGTCGGCCTGTGACACGACTTTCTCGGTAGAGGAGAAAGAGGTCCCCAGCAGAGTCGCCAGCTTGTTTGCCATTAAAATTGTTTTGATTGAAATCTTAATACAAACAGAACAGTGATACAATATAGGACTTAGATGTAGTCCTAGGAGTACACTTTTGTTTAAGCTGGGTCCTTAGTGCCAATGGAGCGAGTGGTAATGCGTTGACTCCGTTGACTGGCTGACGGCGGTTATCGATTCTCTGAAGGTGTTGATTGCTCTGGGTGCTGGAGCTTGCTGAGAGGAGGAAGACGTTGAGTGTCTAGAACTGCCTCTCCGGTGATTCTCTGTTGTGGATTCTCTGTGAGTCTTGTGTTCTGAGTCTCCGTGTGTGTGTGAAGGGGATGATCCTTCTATTTATAGTTTTGCAGGCTGGCTGCTCATGCGCGCATGTAGGATGCGCCGGTGTGGGGACGCCACGTGGAGGTTGCTGATGGAGGCACATGGATGCTGCGCCCTGATCGAGGGGGAGAACTCTTCATACTGCTGTTGTGAGCCGGCACGTAGCAGAGAGAAGATCTTTCCGTTGCTGAAATCTTGGATGAGTTGAGTCAAAAGACACGTGTCGTCGACTCATGGTTCGAAGATCTCGGATTTGGTGGAGAGAAGTGATCTGGTGAGCTGCGCCTTGGATTGGGCGCAGGAGGAGGCTGCGGCTCATAACCTTTAGGAGTTACAAACCATTTGGGGCGCATGGCTTTTGAGGCACATGCAGGCGACTTTCCTTCTGTCTTTTGGGGTCAGAGATCAGTCTGGGGCACATGGCTTTTGAGGCGCATTCAAAACTTCAACCGGAGACTCTTCTTCTGTCTTTAGGGATCAGTGAAGGGTCTGAGGCGCATGGCTTTTGAGGCACATGCTGGTTTGGACGCATGGCCGTAGAGGCGCATGCGGGTGTGGACGCATGGCCGTAGAGGCACATGCGGGTGTGGACGCATGGCCGTAGAGGCGCATGCGGGTGGCCACGTGGCAGTAGCCGTCGGAATAGAGTCATGATGATGCTGACTTTGTCGACGCTTCGTTTTCTGAATAAAAGCTGTCAACTGTTCAGACTTTGGGAGGCGTTCTGCCAACTCTGTCAGTTCAGCATTTAATGTTGGTGACGTTCGATGGACAGCTGAGTAGGCGCGTCGGTTGGCGTTCCACTCGGTATGGAGATGTGTGGGGGCGCACCCTCTATAATGTGCCGAGTACTGTAGGGCGCGTCTGTGTGATGCGCCTGATGCCGAAGGGCGCGTCCGTGTGATGTGCTGTCTGGCTGGCGCATCGGATATGTCTTTTAATGATGCGGCTGTCTCGGTCTTCGAGTGCTATAAATAGCCGTTTGGCTGAATTCGAGGCGTCCGGTTCATCCATTTAATATAAATTCATTGCACGGAATTCGGAGGGCCATCCACTTGGCGCTTGGGTTTGATCTGCCCGGCCTATAAATAGTGGCATGGAGAGAAGGTTTGCTTCTCATTCCCTCACGTACTTCCAACATGAACTTGAACATGCGGGTGCATTCTGTTGACGAAGTGCTCCCGAGGGTGAAGATGAGACGCTGTATTGTCTTTGATGCACTTGAAGGTGACTGTTACATCCAAAAGACGGAGTCGAGGGCTTCTGAGGCAGGCGGAAGGTGCCTATTGCATCCAAAGATAGGGATGCTCGAGCCTCGTCTCCGTTATTCCGGAAGAGCCGTAGATCGGAATGGCGGTACAAGGCTCTCTCTTCCTGCAAAGTGGGGTTTCCCCACTTTGATCGTGTCGAAAGCTGCTTTTTTAGCCGCGGTTTCGATCACGATCTTCCTTCGGCTTTGGAGGCTCTTTCGAAGCCTCCCCTGGCCACAGCATTTGCGGTGCTCTTCTCTTCCTTGGTTCCAGCCAGAGGGTTAAATGCTTTGTGTATCAAAGCATTTATCGGGCGAGCCTGGTTGAAAGAACGGCACATAACTGGGCTCTGCTCGGCCAGGTGAGCCTGGCTGGAAGAATTTGGCTGAAGGGATGCACATAGCTGGGCTGCTGAAGAGATGATGGGATGCGCCTGGATGGAGGCGCATGGTATTTGCTGCGCCTAACTGACAGCGCATGGTGACTGCTGCGCCTATCGGAAGGCGCATGGTGGCTGCTGCGCCTATCTGGAGGCGCATGGTGGCCGTTGCGCCTATCTGGAGGCGCCTGGTGGCCGCTGGCTATAGATCTAGGATCTTTCTTTTGTAGAAATTCTCCTTTGTACAACCTTTTCTAGACATGTAATAGACTTTTATATATAAATAAAAAGTCCTTCAAATGTCTATACTTATTGATTTTGCTGTAAAATTCTTCGTCTGAGTTCTAGCGCCTGTAGTGTCTGGCGCATGGGCTTTCTGGTTGTGAAATTCCATGCTTCTACAGCGACGGTTATCGCATTGACGATTCTTGGGTTCGTCGCTATCTTGATCCGACTTCTGCTTTTGTGGATCCCCGACGTACCGGTTCTGATGGTGCGAGGCCTTCACATGCTTCTTGATCATGCCAATATGGATAACACTACCAAAATAAGTGGTTTTAGCGACGCCCAAAAACGTCGAAAAAACAACAAAATCCGTCGCTAATATGTATCACCGACGTATTTACCGACGTTTAGGTTTTGTCGCCGTTTCCTTAGTCGCTGATTACAAAAATGTCGCTGAACGTCGCAATTACCGACATTCAGCGACGTAACAGTACGTCGGTGAGTTATCGACGTTTATCGTCGTTCCGTCGGTATATTAGCGACGTATATGTAGTCGCTACACGTCGGTAAAGACCTGGAATAGTTACCGACGTCTACCGTCGTTTCGTCGGTAATATAGCGACGTGAATGTTGTCGCCTGTACATTTTTGCAGCTAGTGTCGGTAAACGTCGGTAAATACGTCGGAGAGCTGTACTTTTTTGCAGTTAGTCGTCGGTAAATGTCGGTAAAACGTCGGAAAAATATATTATTTGCAGCTTGTCGTCGGTAAACGTCGGAAAAAGACGTAGCTAAACGTCAGTAAGCGTCGCTAAACGTCGCTAAAGTTGTAAAAAAAATAAAAAAAATAAAACACAGATTCTATATTACCACTCACAATTCTATAAAACACATATAGGTACACATTCAAATCCCCACTCACAATTCCAAATCACAGCGCATTCAAACCCCCACTCACAATTCCAAATCACAGATACCTTTAATCTAAGTTAATTAACATCCAATCCAAACACAATTAACATTTATCGACGAAGGAATTAACATCCAATCCAAACAAGTCACAAGTCAATTCGATACAAACACAACTAACATCCAATACAAACATCCAATCATAAGTCACAAACATAAGATGATACAAACACAAATAAAAGTCCTAACTAGGACTACTAGTGATCTGGTGCAAGAGGGGCACCGCCGCGACGAAGGCGTAAAAACTCCTCATACTCCGCAAGTGAAATCGATACAGATGGAGCGCCAGGCTGTGACGTCGGTGGAGTCGGTGTCGAAGAAGAAGGCGGTGGAGGCGGCGGAGTCGACGACGATGAAGGCGCACCCAGAGTACCAGCATGCTCCAACGCTGTAAGTCGCTGGTTGTATGAATCCATGATAGATAACATTCTACCACTGCTCTGGACCATCGAATCCTGCGCCAATCTCACCGTCTCGGCCATGGTCACCTGTCCTGTCTGCAACTCCGTCACCGTGCGCTCTAACCCTCCAACGGCGCGCTCTGTCCTCTCAGTCGTCTCCCTGAGGTCTATAATGCCGCGGTCGAGCGCATCCAATCGTGCTAGCAGCGCAGGATCGTCCGTAGGATGCTGAGACTGCTGCTCGATCCGTCGTAGCAGGTCGTCACGGAGAGACTCCATCATCTGGTGGACTCGGGCAGACTCCTGGGACGGCTGTGGACCATGCACACTAGCAGGAGATGTCCTAGAGGACTGGATCGCAACTAGGGCGCCATAGGATCCCGTACCGTAGTACGTACCCCTACGGAGGCCACCAGCGGCGGTCATCCACAGCTCGTCCGTCGACGGAGCTTGAGTGGGCTGCGAGGAAGTACCGGCCTCTCCTGCATCAGGTGCACTAGCAGCCGCCCGTTCCCGCAGCCTCGTATACTCGGCCTAGAAAGTATGGATAGTACTCTATGATTTCTAATTTCTAATTAATGTACTTATTTTTACTAACTTCATGAATATTTATTTGCATCATATTTACTAAGTTATATTAAAATGGACACGAAGTATTAAATTAAGATAACGTATTGTAATACTTATATAGGTCTGCTCGGCCCTCTCGTCAATAAGGACTCCGCCCTTCCGATGGGTGGCCAGGAAGACGGTCACCATGTCGGCGTTACCGACCTTCCTTACCTGTAATTAAATATATTATCTTAGTAATAATTTATCGGATTTGCATTAAAATAATATTCCTAAAAGAGAAAGACATACCAGACGACGGAAATGTTCCGTCATCGGAATCGACCCACCGCACCACTTCGAGGCATGTTGCCTAGCCGCCTTAGCCTTCTCCGACTTCTCCTTGTACCTTGGCTCGTTGAATCGAGCCTTCATCTCATTCCACTGATCAGGGGTGATCCAACCTTTGATCGGCTTTCCGGCACGATCACGTTCCTTCTGATCATTAATAGAGTCGCGGATCAGCTTAGCAGCGACGGAAGGAAACATCCCCTCGATCTGCTCGGCCCGGTGCGGCGGATAGTAAAACATATCCTAGAACAGTACGAAACCAAATATTTATCAGTTATATATAATATGCATAAATTAAATGATTCATGTTAAAAACAAATCTATTTTAACCTTGAAGCGCGTAAACCAGAAGTTATTCCTTTCGTCTGGAGCATCAGAGTAGTTAATCCAGGGACCACCATAATTATGCCTCAGCATATCGCCTAGGCGTCTCTGTACCCCTGGAGGACGATATCTATACATACATATTATATTCATGAAAAAAATTAATTTATGATAAAAACAGAAGAAAAAAAAATCATAAACCAAAATACCTACTTTGTACCGTCGGCCCAGATCTCCGTCCTCCCCTCCTCCGGAGGTGCGCACGCATCATCTTCATGATGCTGGTCGGCCGTCGGCGCATCCTCCTCGGCCATCTGCTCATTCGTCTCCATCGTCGTATCAACATCAGGAACGCTAGACGGGGGAGCAATCTCAACAGGTCTGGAACTACTCGTCCCAGGAGATATGCCACGTGACGTCGTCCCAACCAGCCCAGCTACTGTCCGATATGGAGGAGTAATCGGCGACGAGGATCCAGAGCCGGTACCAATAGGAGGTACCGAAGGCAAACTCCGTCCCCTAGCAGTACCTGTAGGAAGTACCGGAGGATCCCGACCTCCTCGTGGCCCTCGCAAATGTCCGCGACGACCTGCCATACCTGATAACAGCATATGATAGTACAAGATATAATAGAGACTAGAAATATGACAGTACAACAAATAATAGAGACTAGAAATATGACAGTACAACAAATATTAGAGACTAGAAATATGACAGTACAACAAATAATAGAGAATAGAAATATGACAGTACAACAAAGATAATAACCAAGGTAACATATGATGATACATTCTACAATAAACATCTAAGTCCAGATAATATATTCTAGAAGAAACATCTAAGTCCAGATAAGTATATCTCTCTCAATCATCTTCAGAATAATCATCTTGTTCGTCTTCCTCGACCTCATCTTCCTCTTCCTCCTCATCTTCACTTTCGTCTTCACCTTCGTCGGCTTCGTCTTCCTCTTCAGATAATTCTACATCTTCTACATTATGTGTCGTGTAATGCGTAACTTCCGTGGAGTCCACATCGACAATATTGGTTACAGGAGGTAGCTCGTCCTCCTGGTAAGCTTTTTCATCAACATCAAAAGTATCTCTAGCTTTAGTCTTGCATACTGCCCACCAGTCAGACTTCGTTGCTCCCCGTCTCGGATAAGCTGTGAAATACACGAGCTGAGCCTGAGTTGCTAGGACAAACGGTTCGTAGCCTTGATATCTACGCTTGTAGTTTATATCCACAAGACCATGCTTGTCAATTTTCCAGCCTTGATTTTCAATCGGATCGAACCATTCACACTTGAACAACACGATCTTTGCAGGTTCTCTGCCAAAATTATATGACAACTCCACAATCTCTCGCAAGATGCCAAAGAAATCATTTCCTGGATCGACGTCTTTGTAGTTCGAAGACTTGATACACAAACAACTGTTCTTCGTGGAATCAAGATCCAGGAAGCTGTCTCTGATCGGAGCATTTGTCGACTTGAACCGAAAGCCATTGACACAATAACTTGGCCATGTTTTAACAAAAGTAATTGGTCCCTTGGCAAGAGTTCTAATTAATTCAATCTCGGGTGAAATTAGACGATCGACCTGAATATCAAAGAAGAGATAATAAGTTATTTATTGCGCAGTTGCATTAGAAGAGGCCAGTAAATATTACCGAACTGCTTACATATTCGCTCAACCAAGAAGGAAAATGACGTCTCATTTCTTGTTCTAATGCTTCGTCTGTTAGGTAGGGTCTAACCAGCCTCAACTCATCATTATATGTGCTGGAAAACAACGAAGCATTAGAACGATTAGTACAATAATATTAGCTTATACTATTACATTGAGATGACGTAAACTCATCATTCCTTACTTACCCCTCTAGCTTCTCCACTTCATCCTCGTCGCAATTGAGTAATACATACAACTGAGCAGCCCTTAGCTCTTCGTCATTCAAATATCTCTTCTTCATTTTCCCCGAAGGCTTTCCGGACGCATTGAATACTTTCAGTATTCTATCATTAAATTCTTGATATCCGTCGTCGTTTCTCGGAGCCCTCGTTCTATTCGTAGCAACATGAGGTTTGAAATAGGAGGAGCAGAAATTTGTAATCTCCTCGAGAATATAGGCTTCACAAATAGAACCCTCGACCCGAGCCTTATTTTTTACCTTTCTTTTTAGGTGATTCAAATGTCGCTCGAACGGGTACATCCATCGATATTCGACGGGTCCACCAACACGTGCCTCGTAGGAAAGATGAATCGGCAAATGCTCCATAGAGTCGAAGAATCCAGGAGGAAACACCCTCTCTAGCTTGCACAGTGTTACCGCAATGTCCTTCTATTGATTTTCTAGACGATCAACGAGCAATTTCTTAGAACAAAGGTCCCTGAAGAATATGCTAAGCTCCGTCAATGGATCCCAAACTGCCTGCGGTAAGAATTCCCGAAATGCAATCGGAATTAACCGCTCCATGAATACGTGACAATCATGGCTCTTCATACCTGTCAGTTTGTTCTCCTTGAGGTCGACGCATCTTCTCAAGTTTGAAACATACCCATCTGGAAATTTCAGACCTTGAATCCACCTACAAAGCCTCACTTTATCCTCCTTCTCCAGTGAGAAAATTGCCTTAGGCTGCTTCAACTTCCCATTCCAGTCCTCTATCAAATGCAATGCAGGACGTCTACATATTTCTTTCAAGTCCAATCTAGCCTTAGGATTGTCTTTCGTCTTCCCCTTTACGTCCATTACAGTATTAATTATGTTGTCAAACACATTCTTCTCAATATGCATGACATCAAGGTTATGTCTAATCAGATTGGTGCTCCAGTATGGCAGATCCCAGAATATACTCCTCTTCGTCCAGTTATGAGTGCGACCAAATCCGTCACACTTGTAGCCCGTAGCAGGCTGCTCAATAGCACTTGGTAAATCTCTAACCTCTTCCCATATCGTGGCTCCGCACCACCTTGTCGGTGGATCACCCTTCTCCACAATGCCAGCATGAAAAGCATTCTTGTTCCTCCGGTACGGATGATCCTTCGGCAGGAATTGTCGATGACAATCGAAGAAGCACGGTTTGCCTCCGTGTTTCAAACGGAAAGTCTTAGTGTCGTCCATGCAACACGGACATGAAAGACGACCATGCGTGCTCCATCCAGATAACATTCCATAGGCCGAAAAGTCGTTGATGGTCCACATAAGTGCTGCCCGCATCTGGAAATTTTGTTTTCTAGATACATCGTACGTGTTGGAACCTACTTCCCACAGCTGATTCAACTCATCAATCAATGGCTGTAAATAAACATCGATGTTCCTTTTCGGATTGTTCGGACCTGGGACAATAACGGTGAGGAACATATATGGAGTCTTCATGCACATCCAAGGCGGTAGATTATACGGGGTGACGATCACAGGCCAACACGAATACTGGGATCCCGAAAGTCCGAATGGGGTAAAACCGTCAGAGCAGAGACCCAATCTAACATTACGCGGATCAGAAGCAAAATCTGGATACTCTCGATCAAAGTGCTTCCATGCTTCTCCATCAGATGGGTGATCCAACACTCCTTCGGTATGTTCCCGCTTATGCCAACTCATATTTTCTGCAGTTTCCTTCACCATAAACAACCGCTGCAAACGCGGCGTCAACGGCAAGTAGTGCATCGAAGAGGTAGGCTTCCTGGCACCGACAGACTTTCCTCTACCACAGGCCTTGTAGCGATCGACACCACAAAATCTGCAGGCGTCTTCATCCTTGTCGTCTTTGTAGTACAACATGCACCCGTTGCGACAGGCATCAATTTTTTCATATCCCATCCAGAGCGATCTAACCATCCTCTTAGACCGGTAGAAGTCTTTAGGCAACTTCGCACCCTCAGGCAATATTTCTATAAGCAACTCCATAATACGGTTGTAGCAATCTTGCGACATGTTAAAATCGGACTTGATGCTCAACAATCTTGTAACCACCTCCAACGGTGAATGATCCTCACAACCAGGATATAATGGAGTCCTTGCATTCTCCAGCAACTCCATGAACTGTGCAGCATCGGGGTTCGGTGCCTCCTCAGGTGCATCATGATCATCCGGATCGAAACTAGGCCCGGCCGCGTCAAAAACCATGTTCACCAACCCATCGTCGTAAGGAGCGTTGTTGTGGACATCCACATAAGGCTCGTACTCCGATGCTAAAGACACAAGTTCTCCGTGCTCGCTCCACTGATAGTAATTCGGCGTGAAACCCTTCGAGTACAAATGATACGTGACATCCACTTCTGGATGATATTTCAAGTTGCGACATCTCACACACGGACACTTAATTTTGGTACCGTCCATGTACTGAGGGAACGCCTTGACATCTCACACACAGATGAGATTTTCATGTTGCACTTACGCATTTTGTAGCTATAAACTGCTTAAGCAACAACATATTTAGAAGACCACCTATTCATGCAACTATCTCAAACTGACAATTATTTTGAGTAATCTCTTTCATTTCTATCGATACATGCCAAATATACTCTTTACCACATATAAAATAACACTAATACGCCGCTTTTCATCTCACACTAATAACTCACACACACATAATCATATACATACAAATACTAATCTAGTATTTCAAAACTCTCGACTTTGAAGAGTCATTTCTGTGTCAGTGTATACGACTCTCCTTGAAAGCTTTCATATTTGGTAGTAGACTACATTTTAAGTATTCTAGTATTTTTTTACCTTCGAAATAATTACTTAATTGACAATATTGTGTACGAATATTGTGTCGTGTCAGCCTGTCGTATCGTGTCTATGTCAGCACATCAGGAGGAGGGAGATAGGGTTAGGGTTTACCTTCCTTGGTCAGAATTGGGTCGGGGTCGGGGATGGAGCAGCGGCGAGGGGACTAGTCGGGTCGACGTCGACGAGGAGACTTGACGGTGGAGGAGCGATGGAGGGTCGCCGGACGCCGCGGGAAAAGAGGTCACCGTGGGGAGGGGGTCGCC
Organism: Iris pallida; assembly: GCA_029216955.1. NCBI lineage: Eukaryota > Viridiplantae > Streptophyta > Magnoliopsida > Asparagales > Iridaceae > Iris > Iris pallida. Next base: position 23,074,181 of record JANAVB010037819.1, on the reverse strand, counting down.
GCAGGAACGGGGGTCGCCGTGTGGGGGGGTGGTCGCCGCGGGGGGGGGTGGTTGCCGGAGGAAGGGGACGCAAGAGGGACGAGGACACCAGTGGGCGAGCGGGGTCGCCGAGGTAGGGAACGAGGGAGAGGGGTGTCTCCGGAGGGAGGGGTCGTCGGGGGGAGGGGCTCGCTGGTGGGAGGGGGTCGCTGGTGGGAGGGGGTCGCCGGAGACGAGAGGGGGAAAGGGAGAAAGATTTGGGGTTCGAGCGGGAGAATAAAATTTTGGGTAAAAAAATGAAATCGATCTGGCCAGCAGAACCCTATATGAAATATTTAGCGACGTCATACGAAGACGTCGGTAAACGTCGCTAATATCAGTGATTTTAGCGACGTTCACCGACATATCCACGACGTACGTTTTTATAATACAAAACTTAGTCGCAATACGTCGTTGAACGTCGCTAATAGTGACGTATTACGACGTTATAAATTTACGTCGCTAAATTGCTAAAATATAGCGACGTCTTTCATAAACGTCGCTAATTACGTCGCTAATATGACTTATTTTGGTAGTGATACTATATCCAAGCTATCGACTAAGAAGCTAGTTAGAGGCTTGCCCGATATCACATTCAAAAAGGACACGGTATGTGCCGAATGTGAGTTGAATAAGGCAACCAAGTCCTCATTTCATTCCATAAACTCTGTAAGTACTACTAGACCCTTGCAATTACTTCATATGGATTTATTTGGCCCTAGTAGAGTAGCCAGCCTTGGTGCAAAACTCTACGCTTTTGTCATAGTAGATGACTTTTCGAGATTTACTTGGGTTTTCTTTCTTATAAACAAAAGTGATGCCATTTCTGTTTTCAAAATTTTTGCTAAAAAGGTTCAAAACGAAAAAGGCTACATGATTACTTGAATCCGAAGTGATCATGGAGACGAATTCGAAAATACTAATTTTAAAAATTTTTGTGATTTAAATGATTTTAATCATGAGTTTTCTTGTCCGAAAACTCCTCAACAAAATGGTATTATGGAGCGAAAGAATAGGACTCTTGGCGATATGGCTAGAGTCATGTTAAATAAATTCTCTCTTCCGAAATATTTTTGGGCTGAAGATGTAAGTACAGCGTGCCATATTTTAAATAGGGTGCTCATTCGTCCTATTACGAAGAAAACACCCTATGAGCTTTGGTTTGGAAGAACTCCAAACGTTTCATATTTTAGAGTTTTCGGTTGTCGATGTTTTATCCTTAACACCAAAGACAACTTAGGCAAATTTGATGCCAAAGCTGACGATGGTATTTTTCTTGGCTATGCGGCCAAGAGCAAGGGATATACAGTGTTCAACAAACGCTCATTAATTGTGGAGGAGTCTACCAATGTCACTTTTGATGAGGATAACAGTGCAGCAACTACTCTTGATGATGATGTTGAGCCATCAACTTCTACTCCGATGAATACCACCACTGAAACCAATTCTCTGGAGGGCTTGCCAAAGAAATTCTCTTTCAAGCCGTCACATCCAGAAAACTTGGTCATAGGTGAGGTTTCACGCGGAGTAAGTACACGATCATCATTAAGAGACTCCATTGCTAGCACTGCCTTCATTTCATAAATTGAACCTTAAAATGTTTTAGAAGCTTTTAATGATAAGTTTTGGATCTCTGCCTTGCAAGAAGAACTCAACCAATTCGAGAGGAGCCAAGTTTGGGAACTCGTTCCTAGGCTAGCTAATTATTCGATTATTGGTACGAAATGGGTTTTTTGCAACAAAGTAAATGAAGATGGTTCTGTTACACGCAACAAAGCTCGTCTAGTAGCTCAAGGATACAACCAAGAGGAAGGTATCGACTACGATGAGACGTATGCTCCTGTTGCTAGACTTGAATCCATTCGGATGCTTTGTGCATTTGCTAACTTTCAAAATTTTAAACTGTTTCAAATGGATGTAAAAAGTGCTTTTTTGAATGGATTTATTAAGGATAAAGTTTTTGTACAACAACCCCCTGGTTTTGAAAATCACAAATTTCCCGACCATGTTTTCAAACTCAAGAAAGCGCTATATGGCCTCAAACAAGCCCCTAGAGCTTGGTATGAACGGCTAAGCAATTTCTTGCTTGAAAAAGATTTTTCAAAAGGGAAAGTTGACACTACACTCTTTATAAAATCTTTCAAAGAGACTATTCTCTTAGTGCAAATTTACGTTGATGATATTATATTTGGTTCTAATGATGAAACTCTCTGCCAAGATTTTGCTAAGTGTATGCAGACCGAGTTTGAGATGAGCATGATGGGGGAGCTCAATTACTTTCTTGGACTGCAAGTCAAACAAACATCAAATGGAACTTTCATCTGTCAGTCAAAGTATACAATGGACAAGCTGAAGAAATTTGACCTTGACAACGTCAAACCAATCGGCACTCCAATGGCTACTACAACTAAACTAGAACCAGATGAAAGCGGCAAACCTGTGGATCAACGTAAGTATCGAGATATGATAGGTAGTCTACTTTATTTAACTGCTAGTCGCCCTGATATTATGTTTAGCGTTTGCCTGTGTGCTAGATATCAAGCAAATCCTAAGGAATCACACATGTCTGCCGTTAAGCGTATCTTTCGATACCTTAAGGGTACGGTTACAGTGGGCCTATGGTATCCCAAATCAATATCATTTGACCTCATTGGTTACTCTGATGCTGATTTCGCCGGATGCAAGGTCGACCGTAAAAGTACAAGCGGTATGTGTCATTTATTAGGAAAGGCTCTAGTCTCTTGGTTTAGCAAGAAGCAGAATTCTGTTGCACTATCCACAACAGAAGCTGAATATATCGTAGCTGGTCGTTGTTGTGTACAAATTCTGTGGATGAAGCAAACCCTTGAAGACTATAACTTATCTTTTATGCACATTCCTATATTTTGTGATAACACTAGTACTATAAATCTCATTAAGAACCCCATATGTCACTCACGCACGAAGCACATTGAAATTCGTCACCACTTTTTACGTGATCACCAACAGAATGGCACTATTAATCTAGAATTTATTGACACTGATCATAAGTTGGTCGATTTCTTTACAAAACTATTATCCGAAGAGCGATTCAATTTTCTTTGTCATGAGTTAGGAATTTTAGATGAAACGGTTATACATTAAATTGGCCTGCATAATTATCGACTATGTCACGATTCTCTATGCTGACTTTGCTATGGGTACAAGCCGTAAGGGTCCTTCTGACAACAAGGGGTAAAAGCCTAAGCGACACGGTGCACTAGTCTTCGGACAACCGCTAGCTGGGATCCGGCCCCTGCAGCTACCCCATAGCAGCTTCACCATATTAATTTATGTCATAACTCCTTAGTTATTATATGGTCCATTTCTATTTATAGCCTGCCCCATTTGAAATTTCTAAATCTCTTAAAATTCTTTTTGACTATTTATAATCTTCATATCTTGTTTATTATTCCTATCTGTAACCATTTATTCATTTTTATTCTTCCATTTTTACTATCTATTTTCTGCTTGAAGTTCTGGCCCAAGGGACCAGAACTCGGGCCGAACTCTGCCCCAACCAGAGTTCGGGCCGAGTTCGGCCTCCTTGTTCCAGAACCTCGGGACACTCTCATCCATTAATCAAATCTTCATCCAATGGTCCCTGTTTCACCCGACCAGCCTGTAATGCCCCGCTCCGCGTGAGGCATTTGGTGGGATTGTTGGATGGGATCAGAATGTTGGACCGTGACTTATGTTGGAGATCAAGAGAGTTGAGACTGATGTAGTCTCTCTTAGCTGGCTAGACGGAATGAGTATTGGATTGTAGCTCGCTGGTGAAGCTACGCTTAGGGAGATTTGGAGCAGGAAGACCGTTATGCAAGGCAAGTGAAACTGTCCTCCTTCCTCCTTATTCCTGCATGCTTAAAAAATGGAATAATGTTATGCTATGAATTGTCCCTATATGTTCCATGTCTTAGTTGTTGAATAATAGAGATATCTATGTTGTGAATCATTGAAATGAATAAGACATGAATAGTGACATGCTGAATGAATCACTTGAATAATCGAGATGCTACGTGAATGAGACATGAGAAATGAACTGGTTATTCTATTAACACAAAGAATTGAATGAGATTCTTGAATCATGTACTCTCTGTATAACTGTTGTAGAGAAATGAGATGATGCATGTTTTTGTATAAGCAATAAAATGAATAATAATTGTCCCAATGAAATGAATAAAATGTTACAGGTCCTTTAGAAATGAATGAATGTTGTTGTTTCTCTTTAGAAGGAACGTAATGAGAAATGTTGCAATGAAGAAATGAATGAGAATTGATGAGGCTTGGGATCATGGAGATTACCAAGTAGAATGATGGTAATGATTAGTCGTTGAACACGACTCAGAATTGAAATGAGATGTTGAACTGTGGGCTTTGATTACTTTCGGTTGCTTTACCATGCATTTGTGTTATCGAGTCGACACACATTCGCATGGTCATGGACGTACTTGTACAAGTTGAAGTAAGTTTCCTCGAACGGTACCTGGGGCGCCGGGACCGATTCGACCCGGGAGGAAACATTGGTCGTGCTATGGTGGCATGAGGTATTACGGGACATTCGGCTAGGCTTGCAACCTACCCTGGAATGGTGCATCGTAATACCCGTTGGAAAGTCCTTTATGGTACAGTTTCACCAATAACCATTGTTTTCCATAAATAAATTTACTTTATTTATTTTGTATCTGAGAAAATTACAACTGTAGGAATCTAATCTAAAAGACGATTACTTTATCCCTTGGACGATGCGATGAAGAAGACTCGAACTTTGAAGAACTTGGACAGCAACTGGACAATCTCTCTGTTCTCTCTGAAATTGACTGTAGTGTTTGATGAAGATGAAGAAACTCTCTTTTATAGAGTTCAGGATAACTGTCCTTAAGCATACGCTCAAGTAGTTACTTGACGTGTGCATAACTGCAGGGACGCGTGGCAAATTCTGATGGAGACACATTAGCGTGCGGTTGAAAGTAGTAGAGGATATTCAGGAGAGATTGATGGCATGAATGCCACGTTGCATAACTTCTGAAGAAGTGGATAACTGAGTACAGGACACGTGAGAACGTGTGTTAACTGCTCGTTGAAAAACCATTCTGGACATAACTGCTATGATACGCTGCCTTAGAAGAAGAGTCATACGCTAGCTTTGAAGGCACATGTCTTGCATACGCTTACTTGGACAGCGTAGAACCATATAAAGCTGATACGCTCACATTATTGACAGGGAGTCGTATGGAAACTATATGCTCATTTGTCAAGGAGTCGTATGGAATCCATACGCTCACTTAGTTGGAAGAAGTCGTATGAGATCCATACGCTCACTTAGTTGGAAGAAGTCATATGGGATCCATACGCTCACTTAGTTTGAAGAAGTCGTATGAGATCCATACGCTCACTTAGCTGGAAGAAGTCGTATGAGATCCATACGCTCACTTAGTATAAGAAATAAGTAGACACGTGGCATGTTTGAATAAGTAGACACGTGGCCATCATCAATCTTCTTTGATACGCCATATCTTCCAATAACTGACAAAATCTTCTCGAGCGTCGTGACTGCGAATATGATGGCTGACAGACTGTCAAAACTGACAGTAATGATGGCTTTTACATTTATGAGAAATGCTGAGCTGTCCTCGTAAAAGACAAAACCGACTCTTCGAAAACATATACGACGGCTAGTCTCCATTGGCCAGCTGTCTTTGCACGAAAGACGAAGTGTCAGATTCATCCTTTATTAAATATATGCTGTGCTGTCATCTCAGAAAATAATAAAATATTCACTGAGCGTACGGCCTTTGGATGAGCGTATGGCCTTGACTGAGCGTATGGCCTTGAGCGTATGACTTGGACTGAGCGTATGGCTTTGAGCGTATGACTTGGACTGAGTCTTATGTCAGCGTGTCATAATTTTCACACCCTACAAGACCCCCTTCAAAGTTTTCGAACTTTATGAATTTCAAAAGTTCGAAATTACTTTGAACTTTAAAGTGAGAATAAGTCCTGACACGCTGGCATGAGTTTGTTATCTTCCTCAATATCAGTGCAAATCTTTAGGGATTTTGTTTAAAGAATATCCGCCATTTGAACTACTTTCTTTCTTCTATAAATAGGTCTTCCAAAACCTATTTTATTTCTTTACCAGAGCTTTTGCCTTCGAGAGAGAAAAGAGCTTTTAGAAACTCAAGATCTTTCTTCTTCTTCTTCGTCTTCAACTCCATCTCCATTAATGGCACCCAAGATTGATGCTGCTGCGAAAGGAAAGGGGAAAGCCCCTGAAGAGTCATCTCATCCTGCCGTCGACACTGTCACTACCAAGAAGACGGCCAGTCAGCGTGTTTCACGCAGTGAACGGCCATTGAAACCTCTTTATGGTGAGGACGAAGATGATGAACAAATAACTATTCCCTTTTTAGGGCTCTGGTTAGAACAAAACTCAGAGAACGTATCCCTCTTTAGGGTCAATACGTCAGCAAATACGCTTCCCTCTTTACGGTTTAGCCGTATTCCATGTTTTTCGTTTTTACGAAAAATATGTTTGGAGCGTATATCTGTAAGATATGCGTATTTTTGATAGAGATATCAAAATACACTATCTTTTAAAAGAATATGCTATGGCAATTTATCTCATTGAGATACGCTAACTCCTGTGTTAGCGTAAACTTTTGATGATCATCTTGTCAACCATACGCTGATATGCTCAAACTGATCATAAACTGAACTTTAAAAACCATTCACTTAAGATAAAATCTGTTATACGCTTAAAGAAAACTAAGCGTATACTGAACCTTGAGTCAACCATACGCTTAAGGAAAACTGATCGTATGCTGAACCTTGAATCTGCCATACGCTTAAAGAAAATTGAGCGTATGCTGAGCCTTGAGTCTGCCATACGCTTAGTAAAAACTGAGCGTAAGTTGAGCTATACGCTTAGTAAAACTGAGCGTATGTTGAGCTGTACGCTTAGTAAAAACTGAGCGTATGTTGAGCTGTACGCTTAGTAAAAACTGAGCGTATGTTGAGCTGTACGCTTAGTAAAAACTGAGCGTATGTTTAAACTTTATCATCTCTTGTCATTGAAGATTTCTAATACTTTATTCTTCATTTGCAGTGGATATTCTGGCTCAGGAAGTAGAATTTGAAGGAAGTATGGGAAATAATTATAGAAGTGATTTATCACATGTTCGTTTTCCCCAATTTGACGGACCTTCCACAAGAATAGCTCTGTTGACCAATCAGGAGGATGATACTTTACTGAACCTGATGAGTGGATTGCCGTTACAGAGTATAGATGGTGTTGCCCATTTGAAGCCAGCATTCCTTTTTGGAGATGCTATTGATATGAACTCCCAGCCTGCTCTGGACAAAGTATCATACAGTTACTATAGGGATGGTGATGTAAATCAGCCTATGTATTTGACTGGTATGACAAAGAGTATTAATATAGCCCGTTTATTCTATTCGGGCCAGCAAAGACAGATGAAGTGGGATATTACTCCATCCCGACAAGCTAAGGTTGGGTGGATTGGATATCGTCAAGGAAGGTTCCGCAGTGGTACTGAACCACATGTCACATCTCTGCGAGGACTATTACCTGCCACCATCCCTCCTGAGGACTCGGCACTGCTGAAGCCTGTCAGAGTCCCAATTTTTGCCAACGAATTTGTTCAATTGAAGAATGCCATCTACCCAAAACAGTCAATGAGGCTGACTGATCTAGTAAATCCAGAGAACACTAGATGGACTGCTCTAGTGAGATGGATTTTGCAGAACTTCGGTGCACAGTTGAAGGCGATAGGTTTATATGATGCCATTAAGTGTACTGCTTATGGTTTCAAACCGAACCCGGATCTGTTTTTGGCATTAGCGGAGAGATATAACTATCGGACCGGCACCTTTATGACCCCAAAGGGCGAGATGGGATTCGCCCTTCATGAAATGGCATATATATCTCAGCTACCAACGGCAGATTTGCCATATGAAGAATATATCCCTTTTGTTGACGAAATGAATAAGATTTCTGCAGCCAACCCACTAATTCTTTATGTATTTGAAGAATTAATGTGTCATTACAGCATCTGTAAAGCTTTTTATAAGGGACAAGGTGGAGAGGGGGACTCCAATTGTTATTCTTCGAAGTGGATGGCTTATTTGTTTCAAGGCCGCACTGACGAAGTCCAAAAGAAGAAAAAGACCGAGCAGTATGTCGGTAAATTCAAGCCCTTGAGTCAAGCCGAGATTAACAGATTAATCCGGGAGACTATTCATGATGACATTGTCGTCGAAGAAGACATCGACAGCTACAAGGCCGGTGATAGGTTAGAAACCTATATTAAACAAGGTGGCCGAGAATTGTCCGTTGAAGGTCATCTGGCCGGTTTCATATCTCTTTGGCTGAGGAAATTCGTAGTTCCTGGCACCTGTTTGGCAGACAGGATGCACAGAGGCGTCGTCTTCGCAGCAGTCCGGCTAGTTTTTGGGTATAAGATGGATCTATTAGCGGCAATGACCTGCCGTCTGAATGCCGGATTAAGGGCATACACAGATAGGATGTTCGAATTAGCACGGAAGAGCCTGACGTCCTTTCCTCGGGTAGAAATGCCCTTTACATACTTGTTTGGATGGCTGCTTCTTCATTTTGAATCTCTGATGAGTGCTGGGATGGCTAGGCCAGATGACACTTTCCTTGAAAGGTACAAGCACATACCGAAATAGAGATATGATACTTTAACCGATTGCAGAACCATCTTGAACAGGGGAGAACTATGGAGCTTCACCTGTGTTCCTTCCCCTATTGGTTTTGAGACCATGCCCGGGAGATTGATTGACGGCGTTGGTGCTAATGAGTTGGATGATGTCCAACATGAATGGCTAAAGAGAATCAGGCCATCTCATTTAATTTGCCGCCGTGACAACATCATATATCTAGAGCCATATCTTTCGAGCAGATTTGCTCGTCAATTTGGTTATGATCAGTTGCATGTGGGCAATGCAACGACGTGTTTTGCTCATCAAGGTGGGTTGGTTGATGGTGCCAGAGCTTGGCTATATTACATTGCCAAAGGTACAGGGGCTACCTTTTCTATGCCAGATCCGGTCAACTATCGAAGAGGAGCTAAGATATTGGCGTCCTATGCCAGATTTTATGTATCAGCTAATACCTTTGATGAAAAATTTAGCATCTTAGGTAAAAGCTTTATTCATGTTGAAAAGAAATCAACCAAATCCGCCTTGCCTAGGGATTGTCACGACAAAGAAGATCCTCTGGCCACCGATGAAGTTGATGATGATGTTTTGGAAACTTTCTTCTCTGATGACCTTCATCAACCATTGCATGTGCCTATCGGGAGTGCTGAAGAAAGTATATCTATTGATAATACCCCGAAGAGGAAGAGGAGTAAAGGTGCTGCGGGTCCTGCCGCAAAAAGAGCTACTCGAGCAGAGACTCGAAGTCGCGGAGGAATTACTATTCCCAGGAATTCTTCTGTTTCTGAACAAGCCAGAGATGTTGATGAAGCAGGTAGTGATCCAATAGACAATTATCCTACTGTTCCTTTAACCAGAAGAATAGGAAGGAAAGTAATAGTTTCAAAAACTAAATCTGTAATTTGTCTGGATGTAGAGAGTCCCACCGATCGTGCTATGCGATTGGCTGCAGAAAAGCAAACTGCTTTTGATTTCTCTGTAAAGACAGAAGAAGAAGAGATTCCTGAAACTGCTGGGTCTTCTAGGCCTTCTGATATAGGCTCAGTTCCACCAATGGCCGATGATGCGCAGGAAATTAGTCAACCTGCGATAGAGGCCGAGCATCAGACTGAAACGGCTAATGACTTACTGATTTCGGGAGAATCAGTGAAGGAAGCCACTCCTCTCAATCCAATTGTTGAAGCTTCAGAGAGCGAACAAGTTGACTATGAACCGTCGTCGCATTCGTCTGGAGAAGAAGACATGGAAATAGACGATGAATCACCGTCTAAAACACCAATCGATGCACTGAAGACCATTGGTCAACACTCAGGGTTGACACCAGAGCCAGAGAGGCATCTGGAAATTGAAGTTCAAATTCCGAGTACTTCTGGAGCGGGAAGCAGTGAAATAAATCCCGTGTCAGAAAGTACCCTGAACAAACTCAGAGCCGGATTGAATGATCCGAAGGAGACTGAATATGAAGCAACTCCAGGTAATATTTTATTCATCAAAGTTTTGTCTTGTCTCTGCTTTATTATCTTTTGGTTTTGATCATGCTTCTTTTATTTCAAAAGCTGTAGGAACTGCACCGGCTATGAGTTCTACTCAAGCCCCACTTGTTCAAACTAAAGTGGGTGAGGGGAGTTTCTATCTGCCGAGTTCTCCAAAGGCACTAACTTCAGCTCCAAGAATAGAAGCCCCTCCTGCTCCTTCCCCTATTATTGCAGCGACTCCCAGTTTTGACACAGGGATAGCCAAAGTCATGGGGATGTATTCAGATATTATTTATACATATCTGGATACATATTCGAGGCGACTCATGAAAGATGAGACTATGCCATTTTCGAGTCTTCGAGAAGCGACTAGTTTCCCACGTTCAGCCTTGAGACAATCTGGTTATGAGGCTCAATGTGTCTTCTTTGAACATCTCCTGAATGATTTAGAAGCCAACATCCAAAAATACTGGGAGACTAAAAAGGAGGATATTGAATCTCTGACTGCAGCTAAAATTTCTCAATTGGAGAATGAAGCTCAAGCTCAGCATATTGCTCTGACAGAATTCCTTGCTCAATCTTCTAAAGAGTTAATGGCAAAAGACGAAAAAATAATAAATACTCGTCAGAATATGGAGAGCTTAGAGAAGGATGAAGCGTCAAGAGCTGAGGAGCTTAGAAAATTGAGGGAAGAGCTAGCTCGTATTCAGGAGCAAATTGCCTCTGTGGAGAAAGAACAATCAAAGATTGCTGCTGATCATCAATCTGAAGCTGAACGCTGTCAAATTTTACAGCAAGAGCGAGAATTAATGCAAATCAATCAGATTGAAGAAACCAATCACCGTAGTTCTATTATTGTAGAATATGACCAACGGAGGATTGGAATTGAAACATCAGAGCGAATAAAGAAAGCTCATGATGAGAAGATGAATAATGTAATCATTCGTATTCAGGAGATCATTACACCTCCTAAATAGTTCTTTTACATTTTTCATGTACTGAAATGTTTTTTTGAAATCCAATTGTAAGCAATGTTTTGATTCTGATTAAAGAAATGAACATCTTGGCTTGATTTCAATTCTGTGGATGACACTTTTGTAGAAAACATGTTCAGAGGTAAATAATACATGACATATTTCAATAGAATAGAATATACAAATAAACTTTGCAACTCTATCATGATATTAAACCAAAAGATTTTTTTTTTAGTTTAATACTGATTAGAGAAAACAGAATTCAGATATAAAGATATCTTTGAATTATATTTTCCATGATCTTTGGACTCGGAAATCAAAAGACGAGATATCATTTTCCTAAAATAGAAAATATGACACATACTGAGATAGAAAATTCAGAGGTAATATGGACATAATTTTCTATACAAGATCTTTATTAAAACTACTGGGGATCTAATAAAACAAAATATCAAATTCTCTGGAAAGATGATACATGGTGGAATATCAGTTTCCTCTGGGGATAACGATATCGAAATAACTTCTGTAGAGAAGAATTTATATTTGCTGGAGAATGATGAAAATATTATACATAATATTTCTTTAAGAATTTGCCATTGATAGGCATCATCATGACTTTCCCATCCATAGAGGCAAGCTGGTATGCTCCGTTAGAGAAGACTTTGTTTACTACGAATGGGCCTTCCCATTTCGCATCAAATTTGCCTTTGCTCATATGTGTCATGGTCATAGGACGTCTGACAGTAAGGACCAGTTCTCCCTTCTGATATGCTCTGACTTTGACTTTTCGGTTAAAAGCTTTTGAGATTCGGGCCTGATACAGCTCGATATTTTGTTGAGCATACAATCATTTTTCATCTAGAGCTTCCAACTCTTGAAGTCGAAGACGATCATTGTTTTCTGTTGTCAGTTCATTGGAGATTGCAATTCTCAGAGAAGGAATCTGGATCTCAAGGGGAAGAACAGCTTCACACCCATATACTAAAGAGAAAGGTGTACATCCGGTCGCATTGCGAACTGTGGTGCGGTAGGCCCATAAACATTCACCGAGCTTCTCGCTCCAGTTGCGTTTGTTGGAAGAAACGAACTTTTTCAAGAGTTTGATGATTGTTTTATTGAAAGCTTCTGCCAATCCATTAGCTGCTGGATTATATGCTGTAGAAGCTAAATTATTAATCCGATGATCGTCGCAGAATCGAGTAAATTTCTGACTGACGAACTGCGGTCCGTTATCATGGATAATACGCCGAGGAACACCAAATCGATAGATAACATGATGCTTGACAAAGTTGATAACACTAGAAGTTTTAACTTCAGATAACGGGATTGCTTCAGCCCATTTGGAAAAGTAATCGGTTATTGCTAAAATAAACCGATGTCCTCTTGATGATGGTGGGTTGATGGGACTAATGACGTCCATGCCCCAAGCTTCAAAGGGCCATGATGCCGCTGTTGGGTGTAAGAACTCTGACGGTTGATGGATAAAGTCTGCGTGAATTTGACAGGCTTTACATTTCCGAGCATATTGAATAGCGTCAGCCACCATCGTGGGCCAATAATAACCCATACGACGGATACGCTCTTGAAGTTTAGGACCTGGTTGATGAGCTCCGCAAACACCATCATGTGCTTCACGGATTATCTGTTGTGTTTCTTTACCAGCAATGCATCGGAGGAGAAGACCGTCGTAAGACCGACGATATAATGTTTTCATCGTATGATTATAATAGAATCTGAGAGATCGACGTCGAATAGATGCTGCTTCACTCAGATTATCAGGAAGTATATCATACAAAACAAAATCTAGAAACGGGCGTCTCCAGTCTTCAATTATGGCTTCTGTTTCATTAGAAAAGACATATTCTATAGTAGAATCGGAAGAAGACGAGGATATTTTGTCAAACTTTAATCCAGCATCAAGGTTGAAAGAATCTTCATCTGGTTTATAGGGAAAAGCCAAAGCCAAATTATTCTCAACACAGAATAGTTCTCGGTTATAAACCACTATCACTTGCTGACGTCTGATTGGTATAGCTAATACAGCAGCAAGATTAGTTAAAGCATCAGCTTCTGCATTATAGGCTCGTCGAACATGTTCAATAAAGAAATCTTTAAAAGATGAGGCTATAGAGAGTGCTGTTCGATGATAAGGTATCAAATCCTGGTGACGGACTTCATACGTTCCTCTGATCTGATTGACAATAAGCTTGGAGTCTCCAAAAACTTCCAAATATTGAATATCTAGATGTTTAGCAAGTTGAAGACCAATGAGTAATGCATTGTATTCGGCTACATTGTTTGAACATGATTGATCTAGAGAATAAGCCCTCTGAATAGTTAGTCCTTCTGGGGATACAAGAACAATCCCAACTCCAGCGACAATATCACCGTTAGGACCTATTCTAGATGCTCCATCAAAGAATAGACGCCAGGTAGGAACTTCTTCAGAAATCAGATTTGAATCCAAAACTTCATCAGGAATATCATCATATAATTTAGAATCTTCTGGAATTGCATGAGCAGCCAGAAAATCAGCAAGAGCCTGTCCTTTAACTGACTTCTGAGGAATATAATGCATATCGTATTGAGCTAACAAGATTCCCCAATTAGCTAGTCTGGAGTTGAGAATACCAGGTTTCTTTATCATAATCCTGATGGGATTCACTCTGGAAATGACGTGAATCGTTTGACCGATAATATAATGTCGCGTTTTCTGAACAGCAAACATTAATGCTAAGCATTCTTTCTCGATTGGAGAATAACGCGGTTCAGCACCCGTCATTGTGCGACTGAGATAATAAATAGCCTGTTCATGGCCATCTTTATTTTTCTGGACAAGTAATGCACCAAGAGAATGATCCATGGCTCGAACATATAGAAGAAATGGTATCCCCGAGACGGGAGGTACCAAAACTGGAGGGTTCATGAGATACTGTTTAATATCGTCAAATACTTTTTGACATTCTTCGTTCCAGACGAAAGATACACCCTTCTTCAGAAGTTTGTTGAATGGTCTACAGCGTCCTGATAAGTTAGAAATGAATCTCCTGATATAAGCAATTCTTCCTTGAAATCCTCGTAGCTCTTTTAAGGTGCGTGGAGGATGCATCTCTTGAATGACTTTGATCTTCTCGGGATCCACGTGTATACCTTTAGCGGTAATGACGAAGCCGAGAAATTTACCACTAGAGACGCCCAGGAAGGACTTAGTAGGGTTCATTTTAAGTTGATGCTGACGCATTAAATCAAAGATAGTCTTCAAATCTTGGATATGATCCTCCTTTCGTCGACTTTTGACCGCAATATCATCAACATAGCATTCGACTATTTTTCGGAGATGTTCGCGAAATATAGTGCTCATTGCTCGCTGATATGTTGCTCCTGCATTCTTGAGACCAAATGGCATCACTGTATAACAGTATGTACCGATCGGTGTTCTGAAGGAAGTGTGTTTTTCATCATCTGGAAACATTTTGATCTGGTTGTATCCCGAATACCCATCCATAAATGACATTCGTTCGAAACCGCATGTGTTATCGATCATGACATCAGTAATTGGAAGAGGAAACTCGTCTTTAGGACAAGCCGCATTGAGATCACGAAAATCTATACAGACCCGGATCTTGCCAGTCTTTTTAAGGACATGAACGATATTAGCCACCCATTCAGGATGTTGTTCCTCTCGAATAAATCCAGAAGCCATAAGCTTGTTAACTTCAGCTTCAATTGCATCCATGATGTTTGGACAAAATCGTCGCTGTTGTTGTTTGACCGGTTTAGCATTTGGCATGATATTGAGTTTGTGCATTGCAATCTTCGGATCTAGTCCTGGCATATCTTCGTAACTCCAGGCAAAGACATCGATATAATCACGAATAAGCTTGATCATGTCTTGCTTATCTGTTTCTGAAAGACTTTCACTGATGAATATTGGTTTAGGAGAACCTTCTTCACCAACATCAATTTGGATCAGTTTATCTTCGGTAGGAGGTTCCCTCTGCTCGAACCTGAATTCCTATTGATTATCTAATCTTTGAGCCCATTGTTCCGATTCGAGTGATATTTCAAAATCATCCTCATCTTCATCATTTTCCTGTGGGCCATCAACGGAGACCATATTGATGGATAGAATAGAACGATGGATATCGCCAATACTCGTGTCAGAATCCCAAGAGAGGGAATCAGAAGACTCAGATCGTTCGTCTTCATCGGATTTTGAATCTTCATGGACTATATTGATAAAGAAAGTAGGAGTAATGTAACCTAAACCACATTTTGTCCTTCCGTATTTTAATGGAGGAATTCGAACAGGCATTCTTCTTCCTTTTCCATTATTGAGACTGGTTCTAAAGTCATAACCCATATTCTTAATGATATTTTTGGATTGTTGACTGTAGCGACGCAGTTGTAACCTTCCAGTATCGTCGTTTATGTCATCTTCTTCCAAGTTAGGAGGATTCTGGGGTCCTTTATAAAAGAAGATTGGATTTCCTCCCTTCTTTTTAGCAGGGACCACGAAGTATGATTTTTGTATGGATTCCAATGATACGTCTGTATGAAGAGATTGAACAACCCCTATAGTTAGTGACTCTAAGCTATCTAGTAATTGTAAATAACTTTGTACATGATCACAGACATCAATATACTGCAAAGGAGATGCTTCATTAATATTAGATACTGTATTTACAACAGAAGGCTGAGCCTTATCAGACTTAGTCAAATTAATGACAAAAGGGGGAGAGGAAGAGCGATTTTTGTTTCGATTAAGATCGATAACAAAAGGCTCAGAAGAGGTGAGCTCCCTTGAAGAAGATCGTGGATAAGTAGTACGTCCACTGACTGGAATGACTAGAGTATCTGATCTAGCCTGAGAAGATGGAGGGGGAGTGGTACGTCCACTGACAGGAATTATCAGTGAGCCTTGTGGAGCTTGGGCATGTGATGAAGTAGTACGTCCACTGACAGGAATTATCAGTAATCCTTGTGGAGCCTGGGCAGGTGATGGAGTAGTACGTCCACTGACAGGAATTATCAGTGAGCCTTCTTCAGATGATTTAACAAACTGCGGAGGAGTGATACGCCCTTTTACAGGAATAACAAAAGTGCCAACTTTTGCTATCTCATCATCATTATCCATAGCTTGCAAGACTTTTGAGTATTCATCTTTGTACATGCGAGCGTCATTGAAGTAAGCTTCAACTCCTTTGAATGGATAGAGATCTGCAACCTCCTTTTGAACTTCTCCATTATCATCAACGTATTTGAAACACTGATGAAGAGTCGAAGGAACGACATTATGTTCATACAAGAATGGTCTCCCCAACAGAGCATTGTATGAGCAACCATGATTGTCGATGATGTAAAAATTAACTTTAGTGCGAAGATCGCCTATTTGAAATTTGAGGCGAATCTTGCCCAAAGGCTCACTTTTTCCTTGATTAAATCCCAAGATGGTAGTGATAGTACTGGAAAGGCTATGTACAGGTATCTTCAGTGCGTCTAGCATAGCTTTTGGCATAATACTGAGAGCAGATCCTGGATCAATCAAGAGACGATCAACCTTCATAGAATCAATATATCCTGTATGATATAAAGGACGGTCATGTCGATTATCCTCTAGCAGCATATCGTCCTGCGTAAAGGTAATGTTTGGAATAAATTCCAATATATTATGGCAATGAGAAACAGATTCTGTTTCCAGCTTCTTGAGAAGAGTTAGACAGGTTTCTGCTTGCAGCAGTGCTTCACTTAGAGTTTCTCGAGTCTCTTTAGAGAGGCGTAAGAGCTCAAAGATTGATAATTTGGCTGGGGTATTGGCTAGTTGAGCCAATATATCAAAATTATAAGGCTTTTCAAGTCCTGTAGGAGATGACTTCTTCAATGGTTTGTCAAAGCGGACTTGTTGTTTGCCTTTGTCAGCTGCTGTTGGTTTAGAAGGAACTGTTTCAACAGGAACATTTAAAGGCTCTTCAGTAGAGACTGGTGTTGAAGCTATAACCGGAGGAACGTCAGAAGTTTCTTCAGGAATCTCAGCATAATCTTTCAGATATATTTTTCCTGACCGAGTTCCAGCATGAACTTCAACTTCATATTCTGGTTTAGGGTCTATGGAAACCATGTTGCAATTCTTTATCTTGCTCTTGGTTCTTTTATGTTTGATGAGAGCTTCATTCCAGAAACCAAGGCCAACACGAGATTGATTATGTCTCATAGTGATGGCCAAAGGTGCTCGGAGTCCCTTGCCTGAGTTCAAACCAGGAGCAGTGGCTAGATCATAACCCATCTTCGCCATCAATTCACGAGATTGTGAACTGTATAGATGAAAAGCAGGCTTGTACCTATCTTCAAATTGAGGTACAGATTTTATCTCCGTAGGGAGTGAATTTCCTGCTGAGATGAAAGTAGAAGTTAGATAAAAATCGGGTATGAAACTAGAAGTCACATTGCATGACTTAGTCTTCCCGAGCTTCTTTTTAGATGATGGAGTCTTCAGAGGAGAAGAGGAAGACGTTTCAAACTCCGTCATTAAATCTGGATGAATCCACATGATCTCTCCCTTCTTAGTTGTGACAGGAACAAGTCCGTCATTCTGTGCTGGTGGGATGTTTACAACTTCGAGAGTTGCTTTGGGGATAGGAACAATCCTACTTTCTACCATTAAGGGAGGGAAGTCACCGAACTGCATTGAAATTACATTTGCTGTGACTGTTTTATCTTTGGGTGTTAATGTCACAGCTCCTGATTTAATCATCTCTTGAATCTTCCCTTTTAATACATAGCAAGACCGGATTGTATGACCCAGTATTCTATGATATGGACAGTATTTTGGATGATCTGTCTTATTGGCTTCATCAGGCTTTTTAATTTCTGGCAATTGAATCTTATTACCTTTGAGCAAGCATTCAAAGATACCCTGAACATCATCATCGTCGAAAGAATATTCTTCCTTCGGCCGAGGAGGTCTCTGTTGTTGATTTGTTGGAGCTGGAGTAGTTTGGGTAGTCTTTACCTCTTGACTACTGCTTTGGAGATTGACTTCAAGAGCTTCTTTCCCTTTGCGATTATTGGGTCGAGGACTATTGCTAGCACTCTGATTTGATTCTTTGGGAGCCATTTGTACCCCCAGACCCTTGAAGGTCTCAGCACTGACCTCGGCAGCCTTGGCACTGACAATGAAAGAAGGCCAATCTTGGAACTGAGTGGACCCTGTCCACATGCTGATAATTGGTAAGAGATTCGACTTGCAAGTGTCGATGGTAACAGCATCGGGAGTTCCGAGAGGCATTTTGAGGGCTTCTCTTCTGAATTTTTCAATGAAGTCCTCGATGGTTTCATTATTTTTCTGTTTAATTCTTATGAGGGCTGACATGGTCATGTCGTTAAGCCCTTCATAGAATCGTTCAAGAAATATTTGCTTGAAACCGGCAAATGAGGTAATGCACCCATCAGGGAGACTTCTATACCATTCATAAGCCGTTCCTTTGAGACATCCAACGAACACCCGAGTAAGGAGGGCGTCACTTGGTTGCAATTGATCAGTCATTACTTCAAAATGATTAATGAACTGACTTGGGGAGGTTGTCCCATCAAAGAAAGAGATGGTCGGAGGTTTGTATTTTGGTAGATACGATACCTGCTTCCATTCTATCGGGTAAGGTTGCTTGATACCTAACCTTTGCAAACCATCCTTCTGTTTGAATGCCTCGAATTGAGTTCGGAGATTCCTTAACTCTTCAGAAACAATTCCAGAAGATTGGGGAGTTGTAACTTGTTGAGTGTAATTGGGAGGAGGGACTGCAGTATATGTACCACCCCCAGCTCCAGACTGACTTGGAGTGGGTTGTACAGAAACATTAGATTGTACCCCCGGAATAGTAGAGGGTTCCGGGTTTGGAACAACAGGAGTATTTAATATAACTGGAGGAGCTGTCTGTTGGACTTGCTGAGTTTGATGCTGAGCTTGCATAAGAGTGTGCATAGCATTCAATGTATCTGCCATAGCTCGCAACTGTTGTTCTAAGGAAGAAATCCTTTGTTCATGAGCTTCGGTGCTAGTCGAAGGTTCATGATTGCCCTCTGCCATGTAAGTGGTAATCATTCGAGGAATAGATGATGAAACAGTCTGTTCTGAATCATCACTGTGTGAATCAGTATCTTTTCCGGGGCTATTTACGGGAGTCAATACTGGAAAGTTAGATTCTCCAAGGAAGTCTTCTGTGATCTCCGGATTACCACTTGGATGAGAAGAAGAAGAGGCTCTGGCCAAGGCTCCGGTCCTGGATCAGGTGCCGAAATAAACACCATCTTCAGAGTCTGATATAGCATCAGACCGTATGCTACCCCTAATATTTCTGGAGGTCATGTTGACAGAAGCATAAAGAGGTTCATCTTCATCCAACATTGGTTCATATTGAATCCGTTCGAAAACAGATTGTCTTTTTGGTGAACAACAACATTGAATTACAACTCGAGGTTGGAAGTTGCAACCATGCTTTTCATGACAAATATGAGCAATATCATAACCTGACGGAGTGTCAATTCTCCGTTTATTTTGCAAATACTCCCGGAGATCTGTAGGAACAGATTGGGAAGTACTTGAAGATAGTTTCTGTGTAGAAACTTGTCTTTTGTTCTTCTGTCTTCTTGGTTCCTGAGTGTATAAAGACTGATTAATTTGAGCCACATAGTTCTTGGCATATTCTGCATCAGGGTCTAATATACTTGTCTCAGTGGAACCGAGACGATTCTGATTAAGCTTGTTACAAAGATCCGTAGGAGATCTGACTTTGATATCAGTCTTGGATACTTGTAATTTGCCTTTCTCAGATCGAGAAATTTGGAGAGAAGGAAGATGGGTATTATTCCGACTGGGAGTCGGTAATAATCCATCTTTAGAGGAATTAGCCAAAAGGCATTTTCCTTTGTTTGATCTAGTAAGAGTACTAGTCAAATTAACTCCAGAGGTAAAGACCTTAGGAGTAGAGGAGTTGACTAAAGAGTCTTTCTCCTTGGTTGGCACAAGATGTGCAAGTTGAGGGGGAATCATTTGTATGTTCTGTGGAAGAGAACCCCCAGCCTGATTTTGAGAAACAGTCAAAGGACTGTATCTGTTAGCATACGCTGACTTCAGTTTGGACTTCTGGTCATACGCTGCCTTTTTATTAGCATACGCTGGCTTTGGCTTAGCGTACGCTGCCTGATGTTGGCTTTTATACGCTGTCTTTGCCGTACGCTGCCCTTTGAATACCATACGCTCAGAGTCATCAATGGCTAAAGAGCCGACTGCTGTCGTAAGAGTAGAGGGAGAAGGGACTTTGACATGTCCAGAGATGGTTTTCCTTGTACACGCTGACTTGGTTAAAGAACCAACTTTGTCAGCGTGACTAGGAGAAGCCACTGTTGCCGTGTTCAGAGAAGCCATAGTGTGCTTCATGGAAGTTGAAGACGTGTTCTTGTCAGCATGAGAAGTGACAGAAGTGTCTCGGACTGCTGCAGTAGACTTAGGGACATAGACAGAGCGTCCCTTCTTCTTGGCAGCAGGAAGAGCAGAGGAAGCAGTGCGGCCTTCCTTCGCCTTGAGCATTTCTTCATAAGCCGATTGGTCGAATTATACAACCATCGTCTTCTTCGTCAAGCCGATCGACGAAGTATCGCATTGAGTTGTTGCTATCTCGTTGGAGGAGACAGCTTTCCCCAGCAGAGTCGTCAATTTGTTTTCCATAAATAAATTTATTTTATTTATTTTGTATCTGAGAAAATTACAACTGTAGGAATCTAATCTAGAAGACGATTACTTTATCCCTTGGACGATGCGATGAAGAAGACTCGAACTTTGAAGAACTTGGACAGCAACTGGGCAATCTCTCTGTTCCCTCTGAAATTGACTATAGTGTTTGATGAAGATGAAGAAACTCTCTTTTATAGAGTTCAGAATAACTGTCCTTAAGCATACGCTCAAGTAGTTACTTGACGTGTGCATAACTGCAGGGACGCGTGGCAAATTCTGATGGAGATACATTAGCGTGCGGTTGAAAGTAGTGGAGGATATTCAGGAGAGTTTGATGACATGAATGCCACATTGCATAACTTCTGAAGAAGTGGATAACTGAGTACAGGACACGTGAGAACGTGTGTTAACTGCTCGTTGAAAAACCATTCTGGACATAACTGCTGTGATACGCTGCCTTAGAAGAAGAGTCATACGCTAGCTTTGAAGGCACATGTCTTGCATACGCTTACTTGGACAGCGTAGAACAATATAAAGCTGATACGCTCACATTATTGACAGGGAGTCATATGGAAACTATACGCTCATTTGTCAAGGAGTCGTATGGAATCCATACGCTCACTTAGTTGGAAGAAGTCGTATGAGATCCATACGCTCACTTAGTTGGAAGAAGTCGTATGGGATCCATACGCTCACTTAGTTTGAAGAAGTCGTATGAGATCCATACGCTCACTTAGCTGGAAGAAGTCGTATGAGATCCATACGCTCACTTAGTATAAGAAATAAGTAGACACGTGGCATGTTTGAATAAGTAGACACGTGGCCATCATCAATCTTCTTTGATACACCATATCTTCCAATAACTGACAAAATCTTCTCGAGCGTCGTGACTGCGGATATGATGGCTGACAGACTGTCAAAACTGACAGTAATGATGGCTTTTACATTTATGAAAAATGCTGAGCTGTCCTCGTAAAAGACAAAACCGACTCTTCGAAAACATATACGACGGCTAGTCTCCATTGGCCAGCTGTCTTTGCACGAAAGACGAAGTGTCAGATTCATCTTTTATTAAATATATGCTGTGCTGTCATCTCAGAAAATAATAAAATATTCACTGAGCGTACGGCCTTTGGATGAGAGTATGGCCTTGACTGAGCGTATGGCCTTGAGCGTATGACTTGGACTGAGCGTATGGCTTTGAGCGTATGACTTGGACTGAGTCTTATGTCAGCGTGTCATAATTTTCATACCCTAGGATGCATGCTAACGAATGTTTTATGCAGACAGTGTAAGTATATCTTATTATCCTGTATTTTTATGCAGGTATAAGGGAGTTGGCTATCGGTAAGAAATTACTTAAAAGTGATATACTCAATATATATGTTGGTTTAACTTGCGTGCTTTAAGTGCCAAGTAAATGTTGCTATGTGTTGCCTTTCAATATGAGAACCTGCTTAACATCTTAAATTCAGTATGCTAGAAAGATGCCTTGCTATGAACATTGCTCAAACATAACATACATGCTAAGTGATGCTTGAAGTGAGAATTGTCATAACATATTTAAGATGTTAATGTTAACGATGCCTCAATGATGCCTTTGCATGATAACACCAAGAATGCTAAAATGATATGTCCACATGAATAGTGCTAAGAATATGTTTGCATGCTTCACTATGATTATTGCCCATGAACTGTAAACTGATGCTAGGCCCCAAGTAGAAAGATTATTCTATTAAATGCTTGCTAAATTGACCAGTTAGTGTTGGTTTAGGCGAGTGGGTTGGATTCTGCTCGCCAGTACATAGATGATATGCTGACCCACGTTTTATGTGGACAGGTGCTCGTGCTTGGAATGTTCTACACACGATGATTGGCTAGATTGGTCCCGCGGCATCGAAGATTAGTTGGGCATACAGAAGCTCTCCTTGTACAAGATGATGTCTTCTGTTTATAAAGGGCATAATGTATGGAACATTGTAATCAGTTGTACTAGTGAGATTGTAAGCCAAGTTAGTATATCGAGTTGTAATCCAATGTATCCAAGTATCAAATGTAAACTTTGTAGCATTGCTCAGTTGGCTTTCAATGTAAAGTGAGATTGGTTGTAAGCATTGTACTTCAATACAAGTCTTGTACTTTTCTTCAATTATCAATAAAGAGAATAAAGTTCTATATGTCTCTGTGTGACTTCAAGTTGTCCTTTTATCTCTGCTGCTATAAAGAAGTAATGTACTTCTACTCCATAAGAAATATTGTCCTCACTAACTTCAATTTATCTGCTTCTGCCGTTGCGATGTGTTCCTATTTGAAGAAAATCATTTATGTACCATATTTGCCTTGTACAACTGCAATATCAGACTTGTACGACATCACGCCCAAGCGAGGACGATCGATTCCAAGAGATAAAATATGTGAATAAATGACTCTACGAATCGGGACATGACAAATTGGTATCAGAGCCAGGTTTTACGTCCTTGGTCTCTTCTTTGATTTATTTTAAATCAAAGTTGCATCGGCGATTAACCAAAGTTGCTTCCGCGATCACTCAACGTTGCTTCCGAGATTAAATCAAAGATTGCTTCCGCGATTATGTTGTTGTTGTTCTGTAATCATTCGATGTTGTTCTTGTCTGAAAGTTTATTGACCCTCTTGGCTGCTCACTGGATGTTCCATACAATAAGTCTATATACATTGTGATGCCCCTGAATGAATGATTGTTGTTGGTTTGGACACATATAACCCAACAATGACTCGATGCCATAGTATGCTATAGTATGAATGTTGTTTGGAATGTAGAAATATAGAAAAAGTGGCTAGGTATGCTGTAACAAGTTGAGAATTGCATGTGATATTGGGAAAGAATTGGGAATAAAATAATTGATGGATGAGTTTGACATAACTAGTGAGTCGACTCAGGGGTGATAGCTAGTACTTTTGAGACCCTAAGAATGTTGGCTAAGTGTTGTGATCATTATAGATCATGAATGTCCGAAATAGAATTGAGTTGGTATTGTTTAAGGATGGCTTCGTTTCTGAGTGGTATATTACCTCTAGGACCTCAGAACGAGATGTATGTTGACCCTTTCCATAGGATAGCAAGGAGACTATCTATGGGTACTGGGTAGCACAGAGACTTAGCTGGGAGTCATGTATTGTTACTTGAGGACTCGAGTGCCCATTGACGGTGATGTTATGTTGGGTAACGAGATTGTCGAAAATTGTAACTAGTGGCTTGGTTAGAATTTATTTAGTCGAGTGATGACTCAGACTAGTAAGACAGTTAGTATGCTACGAGTAAATGGATTTGGCTAGAGAATGTTGTGGCTTAGAACATCTGAATATTGATTTTGAATGGTTGGATGCAAATCAAATGTGGCTAATACAAAGTTGGTTGCGTAGCTGAAAGTTTTAGAAATATTGTCGGTGAACCAAAAGAATATTAGAGATTTGTGCCTTGATCCTAAGGTGTAATAGATGTTAACCCATCTAGATCACCAAAGGATAATCATTGCCTATGTGCATGTATACTGAGGAATTGAATTATATTAGAAATGTAACAAGTAGCAGGCCGGAATATTTGTGTTGCATAGAGGACGGTTAATTGGTACATAAATTGTCGGATGGAATGGAATGAACTACTCGACCCTTGAGGTAGGGAATTTTAAGAATGTTCGTATAAGATTTTGACGGCTAGAAAAAGAACGAGATTTAAGAATGCCCGTAAGATAGTTTGATGATTGATGAAACGAATGGGATTGAGAAATTGTAAACGTGTTGGATAATGTCGGTGTATATGACTGTTGTTTGGGATATAGATTGATGGCTTATGACTTGGTGGTATGACTCTGTCATACAGATCGAATAGTATGATTCCATAGTTATGTTAAGACTATCAGAATCGATGACCTTTGAATAGTTAGTCTTGGCATATGGGTCCGTGTGGGTACAAAGGAATTGGAATAGAAATTGAATCATTGGAAATTTAATTGATAGATTATTAGAACGATAAGAATCGTATGCTGGGTTGGAATTTGACAGTAATGTTGATAGATCGATCTTAGTCGATCGTTGGGTAAGTCTAAGAATGAGCCTCTGTGGGAATTATTTCCTTGAGGAGACCTTGGATAGATAGACTTGACCCTAGCGACCAGTTGATGACTTACCATTGTTGGCATAGCCGACAATGGCGATTAGTTATTCAGACTGAGTTGAATCCCATAGGTTTGGGTAGAGTTGCCTCAAATAGTTGGTTGCATGTTGGCCTGAGAATAAGAAACTAGCATGATCCCTAGTAGCCGTCCACTCTAGGGGAGTCACCTAAATGATTAGATTTAGCTGTCGGTATAGCTAACCATAGAGACTTGATCAAATAATAGGGTGACCATTGGCGACAGTAGGATAACCTTGTGGCATAGAACGAGAGATGGTGATGAGTATGACCTAAGAATGATATGTTGTAAATGTATGCTTCAATATGAACCTTGGAGATGTTTGACCCTTGAGGATTATGTGTCGGCCTATAGCGGGAATGTTGGATCGGTATCTATAGTCGGGTAGCTGGATTAACCTTGACGGTTGTATAGAATTGTACCCTTAGCTTGAGTAATCGATAGTGGGTGACGTCGGATTGTGTCTTATAGAAAAGATGAATTGCCTCAGTGAGAAATATTATCGGATTGGGAAGGAATATGATTGCATGTTGTGAACTCTTGATATGATTGGCTCTAAGTTAGACCCTTGACCGAATGATTGGAAATATTATGTTTGGACAGAGAACTTAACTGAGTTGTCCCTGATGTTAAGTATTGTGGCCTGGAAGATAGTGATTGTGACAAGTGAATAAAGTGATAAGTCAATTGAAAGGATGCTAAGTCAAATTTGGAAAAGAGAGTTGCATCGTGGCTGATCGAACCGCGCTATCATGGAAGTTGGCTGAAGTACATATATTTTAGGGACGCCTGAAATATGTGTATGGATCCAGCCGAAGTGATAGGTTACGACTGAGATAATATTTTGGGAAGAATTTATCGCACTAGCACAGACTTTGGCTAAAATACATACGTTTTGGGGACGCCTGAAATATGTGTATGGATCCAAATGAAGTGATGTGTTACGACCAAGATAGAATGCAAGGAAAATGTTGGTGAAACAATGAGAAGTTGCAAGTATTTGGAAAAAAGAGAAAGATGGATTGAATCATTGATTGATTAAAATGATACAGTTGGATAGCTATTTTGAAATGAATATTGAATTGAAGCTGAATGAGTAACTCATTGTGATTAAGTGAATCTAGTAGATGAGTTTTTTTCTTAAGTTTCGAGGACAAAACTTTTACTGAGTGGTATATTATGTAATACCCCGCTCCGCACGAGGCATTTGGTGGGATTGTTGGATGGGATCAGAATGTTGAACCGTGACTTATGTTGGAGATCAAGAGAGTTGAGACTGATGTAGTCTCTCTTAGCTGGCTAGACGGAATGAGTATTGGATTGTGGCTCGCTGGTGGAGCTATGCTTAGGGGGATTTGGAGCAGGAAGACCGTTATGCAAGGCAAGTGGAATTGTCCTCCTTCATCCTTATTCCTGCATGCTTAAGAAATGGAATAACGTGATGCTATGAATTGTCCCTAAATGTTCCATGTCTTAGTTGTTGAATAATAGATATGCCTATGTTGTGAATCATTGAAATGAATAAGACATGAATAGTGATATGCTGAATGAATCACTTGAATAATCGAGATGCTACGTGAATGAGACATGAGAAATGAACTGGCTATTCTATTAACACAATGAATTGAATGAGATTCTTGAATCATGTACTCTCTGTATAACTGTTGAAGAGAAATGAGATGATGCATGTTTTTGTATAAGCAATAAAATGAATAATAATTGTCCCAATGAAATGAATAAAATGCTACAGGTCCCTTAGAAATGAATGAATGTTGTTGTTCCTCTTTAGAAGGAACGTAATGAGAAATGTTGCAATGAAGAAATGAATGAGAATTGATGAGGCTTGGGATCATGGAGATCACCAAGTAGAATGATGGTAATGATTAGTCGTTGAACACGACTCGGAATTGAAATGAGATGTTGAACTGTAGGCTTTGACTACTTTCGGTTGCTTTACCATGCATTTGTGTTATCGAGTCACACGCATTCGCATGGTCATGGACGTACTTGTACAAGTCGAAGTAAGTTTCCTCGAACGGTACCTGGGGCGCCGGGACCGATTCGACCCGGGAGGAAACATTGGTCGTGCTATGGTGGCACGAGGTATTACAGGACATTCGTCTAGGCTTGCAACCTACCCTGGAATGGTGCATCGTAATACCCGTTGGAAAGTCCTTTATGGTGCAGTTTCACCAACGACCATGTAGTCAGGATGCATGCTAACGAATGTTTTGTGCAGACAGTGTAAGTATATCTTATTATCCTGTATTTTTATGCAGGTACAAGGGAGTTGGCTATCGGTAAGAAATCACTTAAAAGTGATATACTCAATATATATGTTGGTTTAACTTACGTTCTTTAAGTGCCAAGTAAATGTTGCTATGTGGTGCCTTTCAATATGAGAACCTGCTTAACATCTTAAATTCAGTATGCTAGAAAGATGCCTTGCTATGAACATTGCTCAAACATAACATACATGTTAAGTGATGCTTGAAGTAAGAATTGTCATAACATGTTTAAGATGTTAATGTTAACGATGCCTCAATGATGCCTTTGCATGATAACACCAAGAATGCTAAAATGATATGTCCACATGATTAGTGCTAAGAATATGTTTGCATGCTTCACTATGATTATTGCCCATGAACTGTAAACTGATGCTAGGCCCCAAGTAGAAAGATTATTCTATTAAATGCTTGCTAAATTGACCAGTTAGTGTTGGTTTAGGCGATTGGGTTGGATTCTGCTCGCCAGTACATAGATGATGTGCTGACCCACGTTTTATGTGGACAGGTGCTCGTGCTTGGAATGTTCTACACACGATGATTGGCTGGATTGGTCCCGCGGCATCGAAGATTAGTTGGGCATACAGAAGCTCTCCTTGTACAAGATGATGTCTTCTGTTTATAAAGGGTATAATGTATGGAACATTGTAATCAGTTGTACTAGTGAGATTGTAAGCCAAGTCAGTATATCGAGTTGTAATCCAATGTATCCAAGTATCAAATGTAAACTTTGTAGCATTGCTCAGTTGGCTTTCAATGTAAAGTGAGATTGGTTATAAGCATTGTACTTCAATACAAGTCTTGTACTTTTCTTCAATTATCAATAAAGAGAATAAAGTTCTATATGTCTCTGTGTGACTTTAAGTTGTCCTTTTATCTCCGCTGCTATAAAGAAGTAATATACTTCTACTCCATGAGAAATATTGTCCTCACTAACTTCAATTTATCTGCTTCTGCCGCTACGATGTGTTCCTATTTGAAGAAAATCATTTATGTACCATCTTTGCCTTGTACAAGTGCAATACCAGACTTGTACGGCATCACGCCCAAGCGAGGATGATCGATTCCAAGAGATAAAATATGTGAATAAATGATTCTACGAATCGGGGCATGACACAGCCGACCAAAGGGACATAAATTCGAAAATGTCTCTCTCTTTCTCCTTCATTGTCTTTTTCCTACATCTCCACATATATTTTCTTCAAAACCCTAACCCTAGAAGGCTCCAATCCTTGAGAAATCTCTCTCCAAACTCAAGAAAATTCCTCTTGGAGTTATTCTCCTCCATCTTTGGTCTCCTTTGTTAAGGTATATCTCTCTCTTTCTCTTCAAATCTCATTTTTTTGGCACCTAGGTTGCTTGGTAGGGGTAAAAGACCAAGGAGAAGTATTGGTGAATCCTCTACTAATCCTAACCCAAACCCTCAACC
The DNA here is from genome assembly GCA_029216955.1 of Iris pallida. Taxonomy (NCBI): domain Eukaryota; kingdom Viridiplantae; phylum Streptophyta; class Magnoliopsida; order Asparagales; family Iridaceae; genus Iris; species Iris pallida. The sequence continues at coordinate 23,045,380 of JANAVB010037819.1, read as the reverse complement.
TAATCCTCCACCACAACCTATTCCTCATCCTCCTCCTAACTTGGTGCACCCTCTTTTTACTCCATCTCCACCCATCAATGCCGACACATACGATGACCGTCTTTTTGTGTCCTTAGATACGTCCAACGCATGGTTCGCCGACTTCCGTCATCGTAGTGTCTTTGCGGGACACCCTATTAAGTTTACGGTGTTTTTCGATTTTTATCCTAATTTTCGTGACTTATGTCTTGATGAACTTGTTGCAACTCGTGAACCGATATATGTGAATGCCATACAAATGTTTTATTGCAACATGACTTATAACCGCACACGTATCTATTCACGTGTCGCCGGTATAGACATATCTTTTGATGATTTTGAGTTAGCCGACCTACTTGGTTTGCCAGACCCAAATACTTGGGAACGGCTTGATGACGCCCGGGACTTTTTTTTCCCCAGTGAGACCATGTTGGAAAGTTTCAAGGGTGATCTTTCCTCTCCAAATCCTTCCCCTCGAAAACTTATGGCTAAACATCTCAATAATCATTTTTATGAACTTCATCGAATTATATTTTCTTCGGTCTTGCCAAAAGCTGGATCAACAGATGAAGTTACTTACATTGAGATTATTGCTCTTTTCTTTCTCCACTTTTGCGTCTCCTTCAACTTCCCTCGCACGATGATGGATTGGATGATTCATGCTAGGCCTAAACCAAAATTTTTGGTTTATACCATGTATCTTCCTTTGATATTTCGTACCTTTCATGTCCCATTAGATCAGTGTCAGTCCTTGCCCCCTCCTGCCTTTCTGACTAAGGCAAGGAGAACTATTGCTGCTATAGCCTCTTCTGAGTCTGATGCTGCTGAGGAGCCTGATTCTACTATACCCTTTGCGGCTTCCGATTCACCTGCTCCCGAGTCCACTGCTACACTGGACTCTCTTTAGACTGTGCTTCGCGATCGCTTCCGTTTGGAGGATGCTCGCTAGGCTGAGATGGATGATCACTGGATGCAGATGGACTACCGCACTACCCTGCAGATGAGTACGCTCAGCAACTCCATCTAAGACATTCAGTACTCCATGGCCTCCCATCCGACGATGCCGATTCCGATGATGCGTGATCCGTCTCGTGACGGTTATCGCATTGACGATTCTTGGGTTCGTCGCTATCTTGATCCGACTTCTGCTTTTGTGGATCCCCGTCGTACCGGTTCTGATGGTGCGAGGCCTTCACATGCTTCTTGATGGATATGGATATTGTACTGCTGCTGATGATTAGGACTATTTTTATTTTGGCACTATGTTTCTTTTTGTTTATGTTTTTATGTTTTTAGAACTCTATGGCTCAGTTTGCTCTTATTTAGTTCTACTACTTGTATGTTCTCTTTCATTATGTGGTTGGTAGTTTTTATTTCTATATTTGTCTCCATTTTTGCTGATTGTCAAAAGGGGGAGAACCATTGATATTTGTCTTAGTACTATGAACTGTGAACCATTGCTAGCACTATGAATTATGTATACTTGGATATGTATATTTGTTTGAGTACTTGTTACAGGAAATATCAGTTTACGAGGGAGTATGATTGTTCAAGTACGGGGAAGCCATAATGTGTCCAGGTATGAATATTGGACATACAAATATCATGTTTTTGTTAATTATCAAAATGGGGGAGATTGTTGACCCAAACAGGGTCACAGTCAACCTAATCTTGAAAATTAACAAAACAATATTTGTCATAGTCCAATGTGACACATCAAGCTCAAATTTAATCTACTCAGCTCAGTGGTTCAAGATCAAAGTTGCTTGAAGATTTATTATTCTGTGTATACTGGAGTCTGTATTTTTATTTGTTTTTGAGTATAGGATAATGTACGTTGGGTCATACTGAGCAACTTTGGGCTAGACATAGCTTTATAGGTTTACTTAGCCCAAAATCCAATCAACCCATTCACCAAAAGCCCACAAAGAACATTTTGTCCATAGGAGACAGAGTTCGGGCCGAACTCTGCCTCCCACAAATTTCGGGCCGAACTCGGTCCCCTAAAATTTAGGATGCTGATTTTTAGGTCTTGATCACTGCTAGTTGTCCAACGGCCAAAAATTTGAATTCTACATACAGAATTCTGGCCGAATTCTGCCTACCCCGAACCCTATAAATAGGCCTTGGTTTTTCTCATTTCAAACCATTCACTCTTCTCTTCTTCTTCTCTTACATAGCCTATATATTCAAGAGCCTTACCTTTCCATCCACTTAACATTCAAACTTCCCAACCGTCCAAGTTGCTCGGTACGATCCAGCTAGAAGTTTGAAGTACAAGAAGTTGAAAGTCACTTGGAAAAGTCCAAGTTTCGCCAAAGCAAGCATTGAAAAAAGTTTGGCGTGCTCTTCTGTGAAAAGGCACGTGGTTGTAACCCTATTTCACAAATAGTGGATTTCAATCTTGAGCTAGAGTTCTCAGGCCTGGACTAGTCCTCCACGAGAGAAACCAGGTTAAAAATCTTGCTGTGCTGTGCTTGCTCTCTACTATTTATTTCTGTATTTTTTTACTGTGATTATTTAGTTGGTAAAGAGAGTTTAAATTTTTAATTGATCTTTATTCGTTATAAACTCTATTCACCCCCTCTAGAGTTACCTACCTGTACTTAAGGTCGATGCTCAGAGTGAACTCACAGACCTAGAGACAAGATATTGTAAGCTAATTAGGGTTTGACAATGTCTAAGCATAATTTCCAATGTATGATATACAATCTAGGTCAAACTCAGTCAAACTAGGTCAGATCAAGTAAACTTGGTCAAACTAAGTCACAGTGAGTCACACTAGGTCTAACTAGGTCACAGGAAGTAAAACCAAGCCAAATTAGGTCAAACTGGGTCAAAGGTTGACTTATAGTTGACTTTTGGTCAACTGGTCAACTCTAGGTCAAACTAGTCTAATGTTGACTAACAGTTGACTTTTGGTCAACTAGTCAAGTCCGGTCAAGTTCTAGTCACATTTAGGCTAAAAGTTGACTTTTGGTCAAATAGTCAACCGTGGTCAACCGAAGTCAAAACTAGTCGAAGTGCACTAATCCTAACCATTACCAACCAAGACAATCAATTTCTAACCATATCTTAAACTATAAAACTCATACCTTGGAATTAGCTAATTATCTTAACTAGCTAATCTATTACCTTAACTCTACAATATCTATACTACCTATATAACTCAACTTGGTATTTGAATACCAAACTAACTTCTAACAATACAAATTTCTAACCAAAACTAACTCTCAATCTAACTCTAAACTTACACACACACAACATGAAGGCATGGAGGATATGGTAATGAATGGTATAAAGTAGGGAATGTGGACTGCACATATACATGGACTGAAGTTTCATTAGAAACCTGGGACTGATTTCACTGTCAAGTAGGACTGAAATGTATTGGTGGAATAGAGTAATTGTGGACTGATATGTATGGGTGTTATGTGTTGTGAAATGGTGAAATAGTGGACTGAATAGGATGGATTATATGGACAGTTATGATGCTGAAATGGTATTGTAAATGGGGACTATTATTAAAGGTAAATTGGACTGTATGAATGAAGTATGGGACTGATATGGGGATTGAATGGATGTGAATGTAGTGTAGTGGACTTGTGAATATATTGACTGAATTTGATGATATGGATAAGACTGAAAATAGATGTAATGTAATATAATTGACTGAAATCATGTGGGACTGAATTGAATGAAATGGAGGGACTGAAATGAAATGGTCGAATGTTTGATTGGTGGATGAATTGGATTTGAAATGGAATGGGGGGCTGTACATATGGAATGGACAGATTTATGTGCTCACTGCACTGCAAAGCAGGGCAACAAGTGCTCTGCTACTGCTGCTACTTTCATTGAATGTAGCTGCTGCTGCTGTCAAGAAGACATCAGCCTATTGTTGTCATGTTGCTGCCAAAGGCAGCAGCTCCCCCTCCATTGCTCACTCTCCACTCCTCTCTATCTATCTCTCTATCTCACTCTTTATATCCCTCAACTCAAACTCCCAAATCCACAAACAAACGCACACTCTATATATCACCACAACCACACAATAACAACTACAACAACAACACCATAAATGAAATAGACTTCTAAAAACAGTCATATATATCATATATACATAAATCATAAAGAAATCTATATAACATGATATCAAACTCTAAAACACAAGGCACCCACCTCTCCAAATCAAGTAAGAATACATCCTACTCCACAACACACACACCAACTACTCTTTAACACGTCAAAACCTGAAATTAGAATACATTAAAACCTACTAGACATTAAATCAAACACATGGGGTGTCCTAAATTAAAATCTACCTATTAGGACACAAAGCTACATGCAACTACACTCTAGAGGACTCCTAATGGCCTCTAACTTGATTCTAATGGTTGTTCTAACAAGGGGATGGATTCTATGGATTCAAAACTACTTAGAATGCATAGAAAATCAACTTAGAGGGTTGGTTTTACCTATCGGGAGTGAAATCCTAATGAAACTCTTATGGACACGGCTCCGATACGAAGATCTTCTTGTATGGACACTTCCACCTTGTACTTTTCTTCCAAACTTTAGTAGTACCCTCCTTTGAGAATATGGAGAGGATTGATGGAAGAGTTTGTGAAGGATTGATAGGATTTGGAGATCAAATCAAAGAGGGAAGCTCTCTAATTTGGGGAAGAACACATGTGAAATAAAAAGAGGCAAGTTGGAATGAACCAAAAGAAGCTATTGCTTCCTTACATGGCCGGCCACTATAGGAGCCTAGGGCTAATGGGAAAATGTCCTAATTGCCCCTCTCTAGTCTCATATGGTTAAGTCTAGACTAGGTTCAAGTTTGGGCTCAAAAGGATCTAGTTTGAGTTTCTAATCGACTAATCTAATAAAGTGGGAATTAGACTAATCTAAATAATCTAATTTGTGGAAATATGTGGGCCGTGACTAACTAAACTTGGGCCCCGTCTAGAGGCTAAGCTACCCGAGTCGCTATCATAAGTCGAAACGAGACGAAACCTGAACCCTACTAAACAAATCATATAAAATAAATAATAAAATTATAAAATTCCAAAAATGTTAAAAAATCAAAAATGACCAAAATACCCCTAATTGTGAAAAACTAGGGTTGACACTATTCATATCAAAGGAAGATTGTGCGTTCCTAAGGATGAGGAACTCAGGAAGGAAATACTAACTGAGGCTTATTTTGCGAAGTATTTCTTGCATCCTGGTAGCACTAAAATGTACAAGGATCTGCGTACAACTTTTTGGTGGCATGGTATGAAAAAGGATGTGGCTCTATTAGTGTCATAATGTTTAGCTTGTCAGCAGGTAAAGGCTGAACACCAACGGTCAGGCGAAGAACTACAAAATCTGGCTATTCCGTAGTGGAAATGGGATAATATATGTATTGACTTTATAGTCGGCTTGCCAAGAACTCAGAAAGGAATGATACAATTTGGGTGATCATAGACAGATTAACCAAGTCAGCTCACTTCATTCTAATAAAAGTTATGTGGGGTGTAGAACGATTGGCTCAGATCTACATGAATGAAATTGTCCGATTACACGGGGTGCCGGCTTCTATAATGTCAGATAGAGAATGGCGATTCTTGTCGCAACTTCGGATAAGTCTGCACTCAGCATTAGGCACAAAGTTGAATTTTGGTTCGGCATACCATCTGTAGACTGATGGCCAAACAGAGAGTAAATTAGATCCTTGAAGATATGTTGAGATTGTGCATGCTCGATTCGAAGACAAATTGGGACACGTATCTCGCATTGGCAGAATTTGCCTATAACAATAGTTATCAGGCAAGTATCCAGATAGCCCCGTACGAAGCCTTGTACGGACGAAAATGTCGATCACCGATATGCTGGGATGAAGTCGACGAACGGCAAGTGCTCGGACCAGAACTTGTGGAACAGGCCGTCGAAAGGGTCCGCTTAATTCGAGAAAGGCTTAGAGTTGTTCAAAGTCGATAGAAGAGTTATACGGATGTACAACAACGACCTTTGGAATTCACGGCGGACGATCATGTCTTCTTCAAGGTCACACCCATGCGAGGTGTGATATGGTTTGGGATGAAAGGAAAGTTGAGCCCGAGATTCGTTGGACCATTCGAAATTTTGGAGAAGGTAGCCTCAGTGGCTTATCGACTTGCACTACCTCCGGCTCTGACTGATGTGTATGATGTCTTCCATATGTCCTAACTGCAAAAGTACATGCATGATCCAAGTCACTTAGTGAACTTCGATCAGTTGCAGCTGAGCGGTGACCTATCCTACACTGAAGAGCCTGTCCAAATTTTGGACAGGAAAGAGAAAGTTTTACGGAATCAGACAGTATCTTTAGTCAACGTGCTATGGCGGAACCATGTTGTCGAGGAGTCGACATGGGAACTGGAGGAGGAGATGCGGTGAAATACCCCTCACTGTTTGATAATTTTAAGGTAGGACTTTTGCTTTAAGTTTCGAGGACGAAACTTTTTCTTAGTGGTATATTATGTAGTACCCTGCTCCTAGCGGTCCACTATGTAAGGCTTGTAGCTTGATCAACTCGGTCGGAATCGAGTATTGGGGAAACTTACCGTCGGCATCGAATCGATCACAGATAAGTGCATAAGAACCTTTCCAACTAATGGATTGGTTTCTCTTAAAATGCGTCCAAAAGTTTTCTCTGGATGTTTTGCTGCTGGTTTTGTTGCTTGGTTTTGATGGATGCTTTTCTGAATAATTTTTGATAATTTGATTCTTGCCCATTTTTATTGATTTGTATAGCATTCATTCTTGAGAATTCTGAGAGAAAAGAACATAACAAGACGGAGTATTAACCAAACTTTTGGTGCCATTGCAGACTGACGCATGATGGAAGGCTAAGCGTACAAGTGTTCCTCTCTCTCTCTCTGTGTGATTCTCTAATTTGGTGAGTGTGGATCTCTGTGGTGGTATTGTCCCTCCCGCTATTCCTGCATGCCAACTAAATAATTGTCTTGTAACATCCGTTGATCGATATCAAGATGCTAATGCCACAAGTCAAAACCACTAAGAAGCTACAGAACGAACATGAAATAAATTGATTTTACTGCGATGAACTGAATATTAAATTGAAATGAATTGACGCCTGGAATGATGGTTATGAAATGCTGAGAATGATCATGTTGCCTATTACTTCAATATTTTTATGCATACTATGTTTATCGAGTCAGACACACATTCACATGACCATGGACAACATGTATACAAGGTTTGAGAAGTAATTTTCTCGAACGGTACCGGGACATCGGGACCGATTCGGCCTAGGAGAAAATAATGAAGTGCTTTGGGAGAATGAGTAATGCGAGGCATCATAAAGGCTAGTTACCTACTGTGTTGTCATCGTATTACCTTGAAGTCCCAAATGCAAATGAATGAAAAGAGTCCATATGGTTTAACAACACCAGTGGTCATATTGTGGGGATGTATGCTAATCAATGTTTTGTGCAAGGGCGTTAAGTATTATTATTATCCTGTATTTTATGCAGGACAGCTGGATTCGGTCGATGGTAAAGTAAACATTATTTTATGCAATATCATATTGCCTCGAATGTGATTTACTCTGAATATTGCCTGTTTCATAATGATCTTATGCTTTAAAATGGTTATCATTAATAAAATGTTGGTTTAGCTGAGTGGGCCAACGGGGCTCACCAGGGTATTATTATAATGTGCTGACCCCTCCTCCACAGGTACTGGAGAAGGCTCGGGCGTGCATCACAATTAAAGCTTCCTGAACTGTTATTTCCTTTCAAGTTTACTTTCAAATAAAGACACACAAAGTATTGCGAAGCTTTCAAAGATTGCTGCTTAGATTTCAAAGTACTAAAGGGGCATGATGTATGGAACGAGAAGTTATTTCATGGCAGCCTATCAATTGTACTTTTTTATGAATCAATGTAGCCAAAAGGGCATTTCAAATAGTATCGAGAAACGTTGTATTCTGACTACAATTATCAATAAAATGAGTATTACTTCTTCCTATTCCGCTTACTCAATATTTTCGCAATTGTGGCTTATTTTCAAATGTTTTGAAATGACACAAATATGTACGTTCTTGCCTTGTACAAGTGTGGGTTAGCTAGCTTGCTATGTTAGAGTATATGTTAGATGTTAGATATTGTTAGTAGATGTTCGAGTTTGAAGGTTTATATAGGTATTAGTTGTTAAAGTTATCTTAGGATATAGAGGTAAGTTGGTATGTATGTTAGTAAGGTATTAGTTAAGATAATGTTAGTGTTAGCTTGTAGGTAGATAGTATCCTATCTTAGACACTAGGATACTAGATGTGTGTCTTAGGATACTAATATGGTATCTTAGGATGGGTTTACCTTTACCAAGGTAAATGAGACTTACCCTATTATAAGATAAGCTAAGATAAGGTAAATGGGGTTTACCTTTACCAAGGTAAATGAGACTACCCTATTATAAGATAAGCTAAGATAAGGTAAATGTGGTTTACCTTATCAAGGTAAATGAGACTTACCCTATTATAAGTTAAGGTATTGGGATACCTTCATGGTATTGGGTATACTTAGAGTCTAAGGGTAGACAACTATGGTATTAGTTAGCTAGTAGCTTAGGGTAGTTACTAGATATCTTGGTTTAGTGTATTGGTAGGTTAAGGTATATATATTTACCTAGGCTAAGGTATTGGATCCCAACCAAGGTATTGATATCGGAATACCAATAGGGCCAAGATATATGGTATCTTGGTAGATAAATGTTAGAAATAGGATACTTAGACTAGTTTTAACCTCGGTTGACCAAGTTTGACTATTTTGACCAAAAGTCAACTAAAAATCAACACGTAGCCTAGAAATGACTAGAACTTGACCAGAGTTGACCAATTAACCAAAAGTCAACTGTGAGTCAACCATTAGCCTAGTTTGACTTAGATTGGACTAGAAGTTGACCAAAGTGGACCAGTTGACTAAAAGTCAACTGTAAGCCAATCTTTGACCTAGTTAGACTTGGTTTGACTTCATGTGACCTAGTGTGACCTAGTTTGACAGAGTTTGACTTAGTATGACTTAGTTTGACTGAGTTTGACCTAGATTGTATATCATACATTAGAAAATCATGCCTAACACTATTAAACCCTATTTAACTCATGATGTCTCATCTATAGGCCTGTGACTATCCTTTGAGCCTCGATTCTTATTGACTGCCAGGATCGCAGGTGAGTACATTCTTTGATAGTTTTTATTGCTTTGATATCTACTATATTCGATTCAGTTGTAGTATTTTACTTGATTCTCGACACAAGGATACACATACTAGTATACGTCGGATCTTGTCATAAGATGTTATTCCTGGACTTTCTTGGTATATTGGTGCAATATCGATCTAGTTTTCTATACTTGTATAGACACCGATTTGGAAGTGGGCTGGCCCCCTACTCTTTAAATCCCTTGTCATGACGTGTCATATTTGGATCCATTATACTACTCGGGGTGGAAAGTTATTAGAGGTTATGTGATCATTACCCCCACTTGTTACTACTTGTGCATAGCTCCACCCTCACCACATGTAGGGTGTAGCCTGACCTGATACTAGTTGTGCATAGCTTTCCACTTGGCTGGCCTGATCCTCTATACTACTTGTGTATAGCCGGTCAAATAGAACAGCCTAATCTTGACCCAAGCCGACCACATAACGCTCTAATACTCAAGGCACTGGTTATATTTACATTTTATATCAGATATCCCTATACTATTCTACTTTCTTGTACGTTACACCCTGACTTGATATCTTGTTCTATATATCTTGTTTATATTCCAGTCTTAATATTTTATCTTGTATTCTATTATAATTGTCTCTATGGCATTTGCCAATTCAATGAAACTGCTGTTGGTGTTTGTACTTACTCATTATCTTGACAGGATAACCATGTTGATGTTTATAGAGGATTTAGAGGCCGACTGCTTGACCTATTATGGGTATGGCATAGATGGGGAGTATGACCTGGACATTCCTGTGGGGCCGGTGCCCATTGAGGACGCACCGCCTGTTCTGGCCTAGACTAGTTAGGTTTGACTGGAGTACGTTCCAGCTTATTATTTTGGGTTGTAGTATATATATTTTTGGGATTGTATAATGTTTTAAACTCTGAACTTCTGGTTGTGACTCTGTGACTTGCAACTATTTCCAACTTTTTATTTCCATCATATCTTTATCACGTCGTGCTTATCTTCCCTAGATGTCATGTGATTGAGTTATATATATTCCTCCGTACGGAGATGACAGGTTTATATATAATGTTGATGTTAGATTTTATAGATGACCTATACAACATTCTATCGCCGACACTATAGCATAGGTTAGACATACGCACGTGCTCGTGCTCCTAAACAGGGTGCGGGTCGTGACACTACCGGTCGCATGAAGTTCTTATCTTAGAAACCTGAAAAATGGCTACCGTGTAGCCTTCTTACTTGACTTGAACAAGACGTGTTCCATCTATGTCATAGACCGTGGCATACTCTGTATGACTAACTTTAGAATCATGGGACCGTGCACGTGCTCAACTTGAACAACCGTGTTCTTGAGTGCCTTACTCGTGCCATAAATCGTGCCATACAAATTAACTCGTGGGATGAGCAAAGGCTATGCCAAGCCTTGCACCATGGAAGCGTGCAATGAGACTTGGGCGACAATTATGCTATACCAAGCATTTGACAGTGGGCAGTACATGTTTTACCGTGCATTTACATCGTGCAATGCCTATGACTATGTGAAGTTCATAGCCTTGTAGCAACATAGACCAACTTTCCTTCTTCCAAGCCACGGTACGAAGGACTGAGTGTCATTTTGAAAGCACGTCGGACACAATTCTAAGCCGACTGTGGGACCTTTCCATATTCTAATTCAATCTGACCCAAGTTGGAATTTATTTCCTTAGCTATGTGGATTCGCCTCTTTTATTATCAAGCCTATTCAGTGCATTAAAAACATTCATTTTATTAGTGTGAAGGCCGAGTGTAAAACCCTATAAAATTTTACTATGGATTTTTTAATTATTTTTTATGTTGGTATTTGTACGCCACGTGCGATACACGAGATATTTATTTCTTTTTATATATATATAAAACGTTTTATTATAGATTCGGATAAATATGAGAATAAATAGTTTTGCTTTCAAAATACATATAGAGGGAATATTTTGTATATAAATATTTTTGCCAAAGTTTAAGTCAAACTCTTTCAATACTATAAAAAGGCTTTTTATATATACAAGTATATGTGATAGTTTAAGAAATAATATTTTCTTTTTTTTATTTACCAAGTACTATACTGGAAAATTAAGTTTTATATTATTTGCATGCAATTACATGAAATTAATTCAAGTAAAAAATATTTTGAATTTTTGAATTTTTATTATTATTTATCCTATATTTTTTTGAAGTATTTCTATTGATGATTAAAATATTTATTAAATTTTTTTAAATTTATTATTGGTAATATTTATTATAAAAATAATTTAAAACTGTATTTAATGATTAATTAGTTTTGATAAATTAAATTTAGATTTAATTTATTCTTAAATAGTTTACTTATAGATAAGATCTAGATATATACAAATTTGATTTTGTAATTGGATTGATTGGTTTTGAATCGATTTGAATTAATACAAATTTATCTAAAGGGGGATTTAAATCTCTAATCCATATCAATCTAGGAGTTCCGCTTCCCTATATATAGGGGAGCCTCCATAAGTTCTTCATCCATAATTTATTCCACAAAGGTGTTGTGCACCGTGTCGGTGTCCACACTTTTTATTATAATCAATTTTACATATACATCTATGATCTCCTCTTCCCCGTCCCTCGATCCAGATCCCGAACCCGAACCTGACAAACCAACCATCCGCCTTCTCGCTGCCACCTTCTCTGGCCCTGATCACTGTCACCCACAGATAACAACACTGCTACCACCGACACCGGTCACAGCCGGCACCTTGACCATCCCAGGCCGGCCGAGCACCCCACCAGACATCCCCTTCATCCTACACCTCGCCCCTAACACCAGGCCAACTCTGGCCACATAATCACCAACACCACCACACGCCAACTACCGTCACAACAAAACGTCACCACCGCCACCAAGGAAGAAGAAATAGGGAACCCTAACATGAGCTCCGCCTCCCTGTTCCCTTGCCTCCGTGCCAGGCCAAGCACCGGCGACCTCGTCAGCGCCTCCGCCATGCTCCTCCCTTTTCAGACCCGTCGCCCTACTTCGGACCGCTCCGCCGCATCTAGCGCCGACCTCCGTCCACTCGACCATCGCTCCACGCCGCGCAGGCCGGCTCGCCTCCCGTGCAGCTGGCGTCGCATCCCACGAATTGTTGCCCGTAGATCCGCCGCCCCTGCCGTCCTCCACGGAGCCGAAGACTGCGCCTCCGTCGCGCTTTGGCGAGCCCCACACGTCGCCCCACTGGAGAACTCCCGGTGAGCACTCCCTTCTCTCTCCCCGCTCCTCCCTCTCTCCTATATTCACTTTCCCCTTTATTTTCAAGTGAACAGCTAATGTTAGCTGTAGAGTTTTTATATATTTTGTTGGGCTACTTGTGGTTTTTTATTTGCTTTGTTGTATTTTGTTGCTTTGTGATTCTCTTTGCAAAGAAAAGTAACAGCACATGCTGTGATGAATTTAAAACAATATTTTAAGTATTTTAAGTATATGGTTATTATTGTAAGTATTTGTCAACAAGTATGAATACATGTATTATATATTAGTATCCTTATTTAGTTAATTATTTTAATTATTTTATACACACATATCAACTAATTTTCCTAAAACCTATTTTTGTAACAAAATATTATGGGGCTATGAAATGCTACTATAATTTTCTAACTATTAAAATTATATTGGCCCTAAAAACTCTCTAGAATTTCAAATGAATACCTAAAATATTTACCACTACTGAAAGATTGTTTTTTTATATCAAATCTTATTTTGACAAACTTAGGTTATTAACCTAAAAATGTTTTTTTTGGATTTTTCTAGTATTTGCCTAAACTAGATAATTTGACCAATAAAAAAATATTTTAAGTATTATAAAATATTTTCTAAAATCATATCTTTATTATTTATCCAAATTCCTCCCATAATCCATCTCTGTCCGTGACTAAGCCCATCATTCCTCTTCCCTCATCAATTTTATACCCTTTAAGTCGTTCCTAGCTAAATTAATTATCTGGACCAATGGGACAGACCGTGCCATCATCGAAGGCCATTTGCGTAACTGTAACACCAAAGTCAAATTTCGTGCCACCTTGATCATCGTAGCACACCAGGCGTCACAACCGGTAAGTACACCTTGCTAGTTTACTCTCATATTATTTATTTTCAGCATTTATTTACTTTGTTTTATATTTATTAGTTTTATTTGTTATAAACTGTGCGTCCAAGCCACACTTGGGTGCAAGCGACTCTATCAGTCATTTTTTTATTGGTTTATTTTATTTGATGCATGTTGACTTAGTTTTAGCAGACTACCTTCTTATTGTGGGATATTCTTATATCTCCCTTGGCCATGACACACATACTACACGGTTTGAGACAGTTTGCTAAAGGCACGACTTGCATATTGACTTGGCTATCTCTATGTAAAAAGCCGTGTGACGAATAGATCGTAACTACTATGATTTGGGTATAGAGACTCAAGCAGTTACAAAACTGGACAGGTTATGGATATGACTTGGCCAGTGGGAGAAATATTGGGGGAGGATAGTCACTAGTGCTTATGGGAATCCAAACAGGTAAACCACAATTTTCGAAAGGAACTATGGCAAGATTATATTTGCTGTTACCCTCGGACGTTTTGGACGTTACGGCCGGATACGTATGACTGGATGCTAGTCACGTACTTATAGCCTAAATTTCATCCATGCACAATAAAAGTTGTCCTCTAAATTGCACATTAGATGGTTAGAATCCTCTTTGCATATTTGTGTCTAGAATAGTCTTTTTCATATTATTTTATTATTCTTACAGTTCATATTAGCATGTTCTTCATACATCTTGTTACGTCCCTCTGAGGACCTGATGATCTCTCCAGGTGTGTGTTATTATCTTTCGAAGGTATTTCAAGCCAAGGTCGTGATCTTCTCCATTCTTTTGAAGATGACGTATCTAGGATCTTTCTTACTACTCCCGCCAATTCATTTCATATATCATATACTTTTTTTATTTTGGTTGGTAGTGGATGTGTCTCTACCCAACATATTGTACAAAGACATTCCATAGTTGATTATATGATATCTTTTCTTCTTTATTTTATGGATGAGATTAGTTATCATGGTTATACTACATTTTACAGCTTATGTATACATACGAAGGTTCCATATATTGGAGTATACTTCGTGTATATGTTGCTGGCATGTCGACAAACTTAGTTCTAAGTATGATGGGACTGGGGTGTTACATGTTTTTGTGGTGGTCCATGCAGGTCAAGATAAATTGTTTGGTTACTTTACCATACCAAGCAAGCCTGTGTATAGGATTAGAGTCTAGGATCTCATCCACATACTTGACCGCCTTCTCGATTTACTCCTCGAGTTGCATCTTGTTTGATCCCTTCTATCGTGATTTGTGCCTTTCTTTCGTGCTTGATATAGATTAATAAGGTAACCCATACTAGGTGGACATGACCCATTGTCCCATCACCCTACTAGTTTAACTCTTATAAGTTGGGTAGGATACCTTACGACCTAACCTTTCTTATGACCTTAACCAAGCCTTAGACAAGTACACAGTAGGACTATTGTATAGGCACCAACACAGGGCATGACTTAGATTCTTAAGGAGTTTGAATTAATTCTACTTTCTTTCAATCTTAATCTCTCGTGCTTATGTTTTTACCAACTTAACTAATGTTGCTAGTATAATCTAGTTTTGCAAGCTTATCCATTTATTGAGCTTGTTCATGACTTTTGCTATTGAGCGCGCGCTCACTAATATATTGTCTAATCAGAACCAGTGCATGATGGTCTGATCAACCTAGTGCACTTTTGTTCGCGTTTCACATATTGTTCTACGTTGATGGAGACATAGATAACTTGCCTCTAGAGTCTCATCCGTAACTGTCTTGGCAATTCCTTTTGAATTATTCGGTCGCCTTTGAACCACGTATTCGTATTCGATAACATCTTCTTCGAACTCTCATTCGTCTTTCTTTCCCTATTTTATGAAAGACCCTCGTGCGTAAGATAGGCAAAGAGTACCCCCTTAGTTGCCCAACCATCTATTGCCGATGTAGCTAACTATCAACCAAGCCCTATGACATCAACTTGTCCTAGTTACTCACCCTTTTATTCGACTCTTGATTTATTATTTCGACGTTCTAATCATTTGAAACTTAGGAATGACTAGTATTGTTTCCTTAAATTGTACCCTTAAACTTAGACGACCATATATTCTCAAAAGAACCATTTACCTTGATACAAAATTATCTTATCTTCATTTCGTAACCAGTAATCCTTTTATTTCTTGCTTTAACTCGTGATCCCCAATCATTCCCAAAAATCGTATCCGTGAATTATCTTCCTCTAAAAACACGATTTTCTAATTACGTGTTCGTGCTGAACGTTGTTTCTTTGCCTCATCCAAGAATTTGATCGTATTTCTTTAGCAATACTCTTTCTATCTCCTCAACCATACCTACCTTAGTTACTTCTTAATTTCGAGGACGAAATTCTTGTAAGTTGGGTAGGATGTAAAGCCCCATAAAATTTTACTATGGATTTTTTTAGATTATTTTTTATGTTGGTCTTTGTACGCCACATGCATATACGTATACACGATATATTTATTTCTTTTTTTGTATATAAAATATTTTATTATAGATTTGGATAAATATGAGAATAAATAGTTTTGCTTTCAAAATACATATAGAGGGAATATTTTGTATATAAATATTTTTGCCAAAGTCAAACTCTTATATTAAATTTCAATACAATAAAAAGGCTTTTTATATATATAAGTATATGTGATAGTTTAAGAAATAATATTTTCTTTTTTTAATTTAGCATGTACTATACTGGAAAAATAAGTTTTATATTATTTGCATGCAAATACATGAAATTAAGTAAAAAATAATAATTTGAATTTTTGAATTATTATTATTATTTATCCTATATTTCTTTTTTAAGTATTTCTATTGATGATTAAAATATTTATTGTAATTTTTGAAATTTAGTATTGGTAATATTTATTATAAAAATAATTTAAAACTGTATTTAATGATGAAGTAGTTTTGATAAATTAAATTTAGATTTAATTTATTCTTAAATAGTTTACTTATAGATAAGATCTAGATATATACAAATTTGATTTTGTAATTGGATTGATTAGTTTTGAATGGATTTAAATTAATACGAATTTATCTAAAGGGGGATTTAAATCTCTAATCCATATCAATCTAGGAGTTCCGCTTCCCTATATATAGGGGAGCCTCCATAAGTTCTTCATCTATAATTTATTCTACAAGATTTTCCACAAAGGGGTTGTGCACCGTGTCGGTGTCCACACTTTTCATTATAATCAATTTTACATATACATATATGATCTTCTCCTCCCCGTCCCTCGATCCAGATCTCGAACCCGAACCCGAACCCGACAAACCAACCATCCATCTCCTCGCTGCCACCTTCTCCGGCCCTGATCACTGTCACCCACAGATAACAACACTACCACCACCGACAACGGTCACAGCCGGCACCTTGACCATCCCAGGCCGGCCGAGCACCCCATCGACATCCCCCTCATCCTACACCTCGCCCCTGACACCAGGCCAACTCTGGCCGCATGGTCACCAACACCACCACACGCCAACCACTGTCACAACAAAACGCCACCACCGCCACCAAGGAAGAAGAAATAGGGAACCCTAACCTGAGCTCTACCTCCCTATTCCCTTGCCTCCGTGCCAGGCCAAGCGCCGACGACCTCGTCAGCGCCTCCGCCATGCTCCTCCCTTTTCAGACCCGCCGCCCTACTCCGGACCGCTCTGCCGCATCTAGCGCCGACCTTCGTCCACTCGGCCACCGCTCCACGTCGCGCAGGCCGGCTCGCCTCCGTGCAGCTGGCACCGCGTCTCTATGAATCGCCACCCGCGGATCCGCCGTCCCTGCCGTCCACCACGGAGCCGAAGACTGCGCCTCCGTCGTGCTTTGGCGAGCCCCACGCGCCGCTCCACTGGAGAACTCCCGGTGAGCACTCCCTTCTCTCTCCCTCTCCCCTCTATTTACTTTCCCTTTTATTTTCAAGTGAACAGCTAATGTTAGTTGTAGAGTTTTTATATTTTTTGTTGGGCTTCTTGTGGTTTTTTTTATTTGCTTTGTTGTATTTTGTTGCTTTGTGATTCTCTTTGCAAAGAAAAGTAACAGCACATGCTGTGATGAATTTAAAACAATTTTTTACG
Organism: Iris pallida; assembly: GCA_029216955.1. Lineage (NCBI taxonomy): Eukaryota > Viridiplantae > Streptophyta > Magnoliopsida > Asparagales > Iridaceae > Iris > Iris pallida. The sequence goes on along the minus strand of JANAVB010037819.1, from coordinate 23,027,898 downwards.
ATTTTAAGTATATGGTTATTATTGTAAGTATTTGTCAACGAGTATGAATACATGTATTATATATTAGTTTCCTTATTTAGTTAATTATTTTATACACACATATCAACTAATTTTCCTAAAAACTATTTTTATAACAAAATATTATGGGGCTATGAAATGCTACTATAATTTTCTAACTATTTAAATTATATTGGCCCAAAAACTCTCTAGAATTTCAAATGAATACCTAAAATATTTACCACTACTGAAAGATTGTTTTTTTTATTCAAATCTTATTTTGACAAACTTAAGTTATTATCCATAAAATATTTTTTTTTGGATTTTGTTAGTATTTGCCTAAAGTAGATAATTTGACCAATAAAAAATATTTTTACGTATTACAAAATATTTTCTAAAATCATATATTTATTATTTATCCAAATTCCTCCCATTATCCATCTCTGTCCGTGACTAAGCCCATCATTCCTCTTCCCTCATCAATTTTGTACCATTTAAGTCGTTCCTAGCTAAATTAATTATTCTGGACCAATGGGACAGACCGTGCCATCATCGGATGCCATTTGCGTAACTGTAACACCAAAGTCAAACTTTGTGCCACCTTGATCATCGTAGCACACCAAGCGTCACAACAAGCAAGTATACCTTGCTAATTTACTGTCATATTATTCATTTTTAGCATTTATTTACTTTGTTTCATATTTATTAGTTTTATTTATTATAAACTGCGCGTCCAAGCCACACTTGGGTACAAGCGACTCTATTAGTCATTTTTTGTTGCTTTATTTTATTTGATGCATATTGACTTAGTTTTAGCAGAACCTTCTTATTGTGGGATATTCATATATCTTCCTTGGCCATGACATACACACTACACGGTTTGAACAGTTTGCTAGAGGCACGACTTGTATATTGACTTGGCCATCTCTATATAAAAAGTCGTGTGACGGATAAATCGTAACTGCTATGATTAGAGTATAGAGACTCAAGCAGTTACAAAACTGGGCAGGTTATGGATATGACTTGGTCAGTAGAGAAAATATTGGGGGAGGACAATCACTAGTGCGTATGGGAATCCAAATAAGTAAACCATAGTTTTCAAAAAGAACTATGGCGAGATTATATTTGCAGTTACCCTCTGACATTTTGGACGTTACGGCCGGATACATATGACTGGATGCCAGTTACGTACTTATAGCTTAAATCCCATCCATGCGCAATAAAATTTTTTCTCTAAATTGCACATTAGACGGTTAGAATCCTCTTTGCATATTTGTATCTAGGATAGTCTTTTGCATAATATTTTATTATTCTGACAGTTCATATTAGCATGTTCTTTCTGTATCCTGTTACGTCCCTTTGATGACCTGGTGATCTCTCCAGGTGTGTGTGTGTGTTATTGACTTGCACAGGTATTTCTAGCCGAGGTCGTGATCTTCTCCATTCTTTCGAAGATGACGTATCTTGGATCTTTCTTACTACTCCCGCCAATTCATTTCATATGTCACGTACTTCTTTTATTTTAGTTGGTAGTGGATGTGTCTCCACCCAACATATTGTACAAAGACATTCCATAGTTGATTATATGATATTTTTTTATTTTGTGGATGAGATTAGTTATCATGGTTATACTACATTTTACAGCTTATGTATATATACGAAGGTTCCATATATTGGAGTATACTTTGTGTGTATGCAGTTGGCATGTTGACAAACTTAGTCCTAAGTATTTTGGGACTGGAGCGTTACACCAAACTAAGGCAAGTTTACCGAATCCACCCATCTGAGGGAGGAGTTACCTCGACCGAACGGGACTCCGAGCAAGCCGTTGCATGGCTAAGTCCAAACGTCGTTGGCATTTTGATTCCTTCCATTGAACTGAACGGGACGGGGCATTACTGATTCAACATCGAGCAAGAGTACTCGAGTGTGGACTAGTCCTCTCAGAGGAAAACTAATATAAAACTTGGTGTTTACGTTTGTTTCTTTAAACTCCTTTACTTTACACATCTATTTGATATTGCATGCTTATTCATCAGTTTATTTACTGTCATAATTTTTAATTGGTGATCATTTATTCTGTTCTACACACGCACACTATTTACCCCCTCTAGAGGTACTCAACTTTCCTACAATTGGTATCACTGCAAGTTATCCTTAAGTAACACTCTTAAGTACACATGGCAGCCGTAAAATCAATATTCACCGGTGAAGGACAGTCTACAAATATAATATAGTACCCCATCGCAACCCAGTGCCCCGTCCTTCGTTGTGACGCGGGGAGTGTGACTAAAGAATATTGTCGCTATCGATTGGTCGGAACAGATTGAATCAAGACCCTTTTCTCGTTATGGATCAGCTTCTTCAGAATCAAGTCCCATATTAAGCGAGGTGCGTTTCGAGGAAAGACTGCGGCTGAGTCGGAAAAGTCCACCCGCTACTCTATTTGTCATACCGTACTTGCTTCTTTGACTTTGGTTTTATGAATACATTTTCGTGAATATTTTTGATAGATTTTATCGCTTGTGTGTTCAAACTTCACATTCATATCGAACTCGGAAGGGAAGGGTGAAGTGTTAATCCGTTGCTTATGCAATTTTAGGTGATCGCATTGGTGTCGTTTACTACAACTGAACTCATTTCCCTCGCCTTAAGTAAATCAAGGTGAGTGGCTGGACCCCTCCCCCTTGACCCTCTTGTTCTCCAATCAATCGATAGAATGTTAGCTAAAGCTACAAGGACACGAATGTTTATTTTCAATGAACTGTTGGATGATTTTTCACGTACACAAGCTATAGAACTGTGATGCTACTTAATTGTTACATGCTTACTTTTACATATATGTCATAGAACTGTGTTAAGCAAAGTTTGATGCTATGAATAAATGTGTCACGATAAGGCGGAACATGATGAAAAGGGTTAGGTTTCTTATGAATTTGTAGACCATGCTTGAGTAACTAATTTAGTCTAGCACGGTCATGGACAACTTTTGCACAAGGACGATGTTTCTTTGAACGGTAACCTAGGGCCACAGTACCGCCCAGGAAGAAATACTATAGCTATGATGGATTATACTACGGTATTCAGGGTCTTTCAACAGGGCTCGTTACGCGTGCTGAACGATTCACCATCTAAACCAAGCTATAAGTCCAGGTTGACTTGTCATGCCAGTGACCTCCATGAATTTACTCTATTATAGTAAACTTATGAATATGATAAGGAAGAACATAGTAAGTCTCAAATTTCAACGACACGCTCTGCCATGGATAAGTTCTAGCGTAGTTATGTTATTAAGCCTATCATATGCTTGTATGCAATTCACTAGGATTGTTAGAAAGATAATTGAATATATATAACATGTTTCATATAATTTCTTGAACCAAATGAGAGTGTGGTATTTAATTAGTCATTCACCAGTACATGGCAATGTACTGATCCTTGCTCTCCACAGGTACTCTGAACCAGGAGGAATGCACCACCTAACTGAAGGCAACACTTGAGTGGTTTAAAGCCTTGCTCGTACGACGAAGGCCTGTTTCAGTCCTTTAGAAGACTCTATATTCAGTCCAAGAAAGATGGCTCGACTTCCCATAATAGCAGGTGTTGTGTAATATTTTGGTTGTAAATAGGAATATAATGTATGGAACGACTATCTCATCAGCATTCATTTTATAATTGTGTCAAGTTGTAAGCCCGTGTGACACTATTGTAATAGAGTCTTGTAAATGATGTTCACACCAATGAAGTAAAGTTTTCTCATGTTTCAATTGTTTTGTTCAATTATTTTGCATACTCTATTAGATGTTGTGTTTCAGATAACCTTATGAAATTGTCTTGTGCGAGTGCAACTTAGGCTCGCATGACATCACGTCCTGAGGACAACTATCATTTTTTCAGAATCGGAACATGACATAATGGTATCAGAGCACGATTTTGTCCTTTGGCTTTCCGTCTTGAGTCTCAAAACTTATAAGGACTTCATGTTGATGAGATAAGATGTTCCATACAGTGAGTCCGTATTATTTTCTGAGACTAATGTGAGTTGCCTTCATATTTTAGAAGTTGCAGAACCCGCGGCATTAATGAAGAGAGTGGCTCGAGTAGCTCGCGGACCGGACCTTCTAACAATGCCATAGAGCGGATGCTGTGCATGATGGAAGCTACATGTGGTCGAATGGATTGAGATAACAAATGTTGGATCTCCTGGTTTGGAGTGTCTCCTCACCGTACACGAGCTAAGATGGAGATTGTTATGATGTATCTTGTGTCCGGTTGAATGTTAAAATGTGGTGACAATAGAGTTGGTAGTTTACTCCCATATCGGATATAAAGTGGGATCATGAGGTGTAGGTAATTAGGATTTGTTAAAACATTACATGCAAAAAAAAATTTTAAGGCATATGAATACAGTTCAATATCACAATTCACGGGTCAACTCTGATTTGGATCACATCTTATTTTTTCCAACATATGTTCAAGATGTTGGATTTGATTATAGAAATCAGACTGATGGATTTCTGGTCATTAATAGGGGTGAAGCTACCATAGTCGCTTAGCTCTTTGGCTAACTAGACCTTCAGTCTTGATGCATGTTGGTTAAAGTGTTTGAAGCATTGCTCCAGTAAGCTATTAGTGTGGATAGAGGAGGGTGTGTGATTTGGGGATCGAGCTCTTGGATTTGATGCAACTCTTCCCAATTAAGCAAAATCTCTAGATTTGTACTGCGGCGGATTTTCTACCTAAAGTATATGCTTTTTCCCTTGAAGTTTATCAGTCAAGCATTCGACTACAGTACCGTTGAGAACTGATAAAAGCTATAACCAATTTTGCGATTACAAAAATTACGAGCCAATGAATATTGGTTGTAAGTTGGGTTGGAAGCTTGGTAGGGTTTCGATCAAGTTTGAACCAAATTTCAAGCACAAAATGAAGAGAAATTAACATAAGAGGGGCGAGAAAATGGGCTGACGAGGGTAGCCTATAGATGGGAGTCACATCATCAATCTATGGCCCTCAGCCAATTAGCTAGGACCATTAAAAGAAATCCAATGGACCAATGGGCAATGTTGTAGTCTAGTCAACAGTACTGACTGGCTGTACAGAACACATACGATATGCTTTCGGTATATTGCATGCTCAGGCTCCAAATTTTGAGAATTTTTGAGTACGTCATTCAAAGTACGGGTCTTCGTACGAGTTAGTGGCAATGCCAAATTGCCAATAGTCTCTAGCAGTTTAGGGTGGTCTTACATTTAAATTATTTTATTAAGAAATAAAAAAATCCAATTAGATTACACAAGTCCACTTAATAAATATTGTGAAATGGTAGAGAGATTATTTATTTACAAATTTACAAAGTTCACGGATTGATAAAAGTAAATTACTACGCCAAAGAGTCATAATATAATATGACCGGATACCATATAAATATGAGAAATATATAGAATAATAATAATTTTTTGTGGTTATAATATTTCTTACAAATATGTTAATATTTTATATATACTTTTGTATTTGTTCGACATTAAGTGGCGAAGAGTCTTCGAGTCACCTTAATAGAAACCCACAATGTTTAGTTAAGTTTAAAAAAAGGACATTTCTGTCTTTTTACATAAACTGTCAATATATATATATATATATATATATATATATATATATATTGGGAATCGGATAGCTCCGATACCGTGTCTGAGACGTTGCCGCAGCGAAAACTTAGGCTAACCCACCAAAAATAACTAACCCCCGTCTAATAGACACCAAGCACAAATAAAGACAAGTATATGGCTCACCTGGACAAATTTCAATCTCTATAACTCAGATGAAATTACAAGTGACAAAAACTAATGTTGAACCCTTTGCCCTAATAGGTTCAACCCCCTCACCACACTCAAGAAGAAAAGAAAGAGATTACAATTGAAATCACTCACCAACCCGTAACAATCTCCCTAACCGAAGTTGGCGACTCCACGATTAGATTTATTCTTCCTTCTGTCTTGGATGGCGAAGTCCTAAGAGAAAATTGTGGAACTTTCTCTTAGATTTTCTGTGGACGAGCACATCGAATCTCCACTTTTGTGTGATGTGCTTTTTGCCTCCACCCTTACCGTGTCATACCCCAGAACCAGAATACTGGAGAGCGGGGGACAGACACAGCCATCTACGTACATTGAAATAAATCCCACCTCGTAATACGGTCACGGCTGTCAAGATGCATGAGGGTTTACTACAAGCCATTAGTCTCTTAGGGTCATGAACAAACCTAGTGTCTCAATCTTAAGCAAGCAAGTAAATGTAACAAGATGGTAGATCATCAGACATACAAAGTAAGGCGTCCCAAATATTACATATTCAGATGATCATGAAGCTAGTCATACAAAATGCGAAGACTAGCAAGAGTTTAAGTCATACATGATCAACCCTAGGATTTGTCAATCATGTTATAGCCCGTAGGCAGACAGAAATTAAAGTGGGAGAACAAAATAAGAAACTCACTCGTTGCCAGGATTACGTCTGGTGTTCACCATCTGGCTGGAAGGCAGGAAGATCCTCGGGTGCTACTCCAAAATCTGGCCATACAAAACCAGCTGGGTCAGAACCCAGAAAGAGCAAGTGCCACAAGGGAGGCTTTACTTAAGAACTAAAACCAGCATATTAGCACATAAGGACATAAATGAATTAACAAAAGACATGAGTTAGGGAAAAAAGAGTGATAAACGATAAGATAACTAGAGGACTATTCCGGTAACCAAGTTACAACCCGTAAACCAAACAAGGACCGGGGTTGTAACCCTTCACCTGAACAGAACTTAGTCTCTAACCAATTATCGATAAAGTAAAACATACACAAGTATGTCCTGAGGTAGCCATGTACTGGATCTAGGCAAGACTAGACAAGACTCCATCCATTAATCACGGCCAAGCAATGAGTACGGCTTGATACTTTAACTAACTAGGGTTATCACAAGCCTAGTTACTAACAAGATGCATCGAGATGTTCCAACAGCCACAAGCCCTGCAGTCTTAATCCAGGTTATCCGGTCACAAGTTGAGAGAGTTGGATTAGGTGACTTAGAGGTGCAACACATGAAAGTGTGCTAAAAATGTGCCCTACTCGACGGCATGCTACAAGTGTAATGTCCCGTCCTGCTCAGTCAATCGGAGGAATCAAAATGCCGACGGCTTTCGGACTTAGCCTTACAACGGCTACTCGGAGACATCGCTCGGTCGAGGCGACCACTCGCTCAGGTGGGGTAGTTTCGATGAACTTACCTTATCTTAGCCTTCACATAATAAATCGTGTATTTTTAACTTGCACAAGTAGGCTTAATAATAAAAGAGACGAATCCACATAGCTAAAGGGAATAATCCCGACGGGTTGATTTGAGTTAGAATATGGAAAGGTCCAATGGTCGGCTTAGAGTTGGTGCACGGCGTGCTTTGAAAATGACACTCAATCCTTCGTCCCGTGGCTTGGGAAAAGGAAAGTTGGTTGAGTTGGCGAAGTATGAACGTAGCCTAAGTCATAGGCGTCGCCCGCATAAATGCTTCATAAAGCATGCACGGTCCCGTCGTCCAAGGCTTGGCATAGCCTTGGCTTGCCATGAGTTAAGTTGCGTTAAGCGGCTTGTGACCTAAGTCTAGGCACCCGAGTGACTTGGTCGTTCAAGTTGGATGCGTGCACGGCACGATCCGTTAAGGCAAAGCTTGACGCAGCCTTTGCTCGTTAAGTTGTTGCGAAGTTAAGTTAGGCAAAGTTATGCCGGTCGACCTAAGCCTTTACAAGCACTATCCCGCACCTTCGCGGTTTGTCAGGTTAAGTAGTCCTACGATCTCAAGGCCCGTCGACTCGGGCAGGAGTGTCGCATAGAGCAAGATTGGCTTAAGGCATGATGCACGGACTTAGTGTTTAAGTCAAGGACTATAAGTGATTAAAAGTGAGTTTTGAGAAAGGGATATCAAATAGGCATTCATGAGTTGAACCAAATGATAGGGTAACAAGGAAGGAAATGCTCGCGACCGTGGGTCGTCGAGGGGTCTCAAGGAAGGAATGCTCGCGATTGTGGGTCGTCGAGGGGTCTCAAGGAAGGAATGCTCGCGACCGTGGGTCGTCGAGGGATCTCAAGGATAGAAGTCTTGGTTTTGATAGAGAAATGACTGTGTGAGACGTCAGTTTGTGTCGAGTCTTGCATGGTCATTTGACAACTTGTCGACAAGGGCGATGAACCCTCGAGCGGTAACCCTAGGCCATGGGGCCGACTCGGCCTAGGAGGGAATAGGGTATAGTCGTGCGTAAGGTTTTGGCACAGGTTAAGCGGGGACTTACGACGGAGCTAGCTACTTGCGTCGAAAGGATCCCGATTAACAAAACTATACGTCAAGGTATAGCTTGTGATGCTAGTGGCCAAGTTCATATAGATGTCGGCAAATAGCGGCTAACCGCGTGTATGCCTTTGGAATGAGTTGAGTTGAAGGTGTGTACTGTTAGAACACAAAGTTTGGGCCTAAGATTGGGTTTCAACATAGGCGTCGTACTTCAGCATGAGATGTGGCATCGAGTCTCAAGTGTTGACATGTGAGTTACAAAAGTTAGGTTTGAGTTGTTCAAGTTTAAGTCAGAAATCGCCGTAAGGCAAAGTTGTTGAGTGATACTAAGTTCACAAGTCTCGATTGGGTCAGTTGGTGGTCAAAGTAGCAAGGGCCGCTAGGCGGCAAAGGCCGCGAGACGGCGATATGGTTAAGTCTTACTGAATTGCGAGGCACGGCCTCAGCAAGGCTTTGTAGTACGGTCACACGGAAAATGGAGCTTAATCGCGTAGTTGCGTCTCTGATTTTAAGCCGTAAGGCAAACACGACTCGATAGGTTAACATTGTTGGCACGAGAAAGGTCTTGAGGCAAGGTATGAGTTAACATTCATTGCAAGCACGAGATGGTCTAAAGACACAAAATAGGCAAGGCGACGGTCATAAAACTGATCCTAAGGCAAGACTAGAAAGACAATTGATAAGAAGGGATTATGTTGCACAAAGTAAATTAACGTGTTGGTTTTGTATGGGTGGGCGAGAAGCTCATTCCACCAGTACAGTTGAGTACTGACACCCACATAGTTTACATGTGCAGGCACAGGTAGAAGCTCGTGGCGTGGAGCTCGCTTGGATGCGTCGAGGCACGGAGTTCCTTGGCGATTCGAAGCGTGCGGCCCCATGTAATCAAGACTTATACAGGACATAATGTATGGACATCGCCTTCCGAAGCTTTCGCCGGCTCAAGACTTGTATTTGAGAGATGAGAGAGAGCTGAGTGAATTATAATGTGAGAAGAGTAAACCTGAGTGATTGTAATATTGGCCTTGGGCCCACAAATTTAATCTTGTATTCAATATCAATAAAGAGCTTCTTTGAATAACTTATGTTTGTTCTAATTTTCGCTGCTATTATTCAATGTCTCTACATGAGACTTCTGTGCGACGACCCCGTCGCAGCCGATGAAAACGGCCGTTATGGAACCCGCCTTGCATGAGCGCAATCTAGGCTCGTGTGGCATCACGCCTTAGCGAGGACGATCGCTCCTACGGGAGTGGGGCGTGACAATAAGTCCAATTAGAGCGCCCAGATAACGGGACTACCTGTAGCTGGGAAACCTCTTCATGGACTACTTGATCAATCTAGTCATTATTCTAGTCAGATTTAGTACAAATTCCTGACCGTGGAAATCAGGAATTCATATCCTAGGTATGATGCAAGACGAGACATGTATCTTATACAAGCACAAACACCCACGGTGTCAAGATTAGAGTTAATTAGCAAATCTAGGTAGATGTCGCAACAGCGTATTGAAATTATCATGTAGGTTTACTTTATGAACACCCAGTTTTCCAGAAGAGGGTAATTTTAAAATTTTGTAATTATAATTATTATTTAATAATATTTATTTTATATTATAATTTTTAGTGATTTTTAATTATTTTTAAACTATTTAAATTCATGACTTATGATTTTTGGTGTTTTGCTAGTGAACAGTAGAGACTGCCTACCCTAGAGCCTAGCCATGTGATTAGGGTATTTTTGACATTTTTAGGGTTATTTGGATTTATTATAATTTATTTGAATTTATGGGAATTTTTAGAATTTATTTTGGAATTGTTTGATTGAGGGTTGATTAGGTTGACTTTGACTAGCAATGACCTTGGTAGGCTAACCTAGAAGCTAACCCTAGTTGTGTTTGGACTTGGTTAGGCCATGTAACCCTAGTTAGACTAGAGTTGACCCATGGTATGGTTATTTGACTTAAGTTAGATTTAAGTCATAAGCCATGACTTGTGATTAAACCTTAAATCAATAACTAGCCTTAAAGCCCATAGGCCCACACCATGTAGCCAAACCCTAACCCTAATCAGCCCATGGCAGCCAACCTAGGGTTTTCCACCTTATTTAATGCCTCTTCCATTTTTTCTTGCCTCTTTTATTATTTTTCTCTCAAGCTTTGAAGAAAGAGGTATAGCCATCTTCCCCAATCCATAACTTTCCCATTTTAACTCCTTTTTGGCTCAAACCACTTGCATTAGATTCTAATTGTCTCCCTCTTGCTGTTCATGGAGAGTATTCTCAGGCTTGGGGCAATTTGGAGAGTTTGGCTAACAAAGAGAAACCCCCCTTTTTGGAGCTTTTCATTAGAAATTGAATATATAGGTAAATCCCTATTCTCTCCACCAAATTTTGTTTTCTTTGCATGGATAGGAAGTCCTAGGTGTCCCCTAGCTGTGGGTATTGGTTTTATGTCAATTCGTGTTCGTTTGGTGTCCGTATCGGACACGTATCAAGGTGTCTATGCATGTGTTTGATGAAATGTCACAAAGAAAATTTATTGCTATTTTTGAAAAAGTATTTGAATGAAAATATCGATTTAAATGTGTTTACTAATTTTCTCCTGGACTGAGCACGAATTCGAGTCGTGTCCGTGTCCAAAACGGACACGAACACGCCCGCAGCAGCCTTAGGGCAGTGCCCTGCTACTCGAGCATTAGTTCTCCACTTGTAGGACACTTGGACACCTAAAAATTAACACGAACCTGGGGGCTACCACTGACAGTATGTCCCCAAAGTTTGGGAACATCTGGTCGAGTGTCCAGAGAGAAATCGAGCCCGTACTGACACGCGTTGTCGTGCGCAGGCAGCTGTACACGAGCACAAACACGCACAAACGTGCGTTCGTGTCCTCTGTAGATACCATGTGGACACGGTGCAGGACCCTAGGTACTTAGCCCTACCCTAGGCGCACCCCTGTGCACAAGCACGAGGCATGTGTCGCCTTGTGTCGAGAGCACGAATGCTCGACACGGCTGCACGAGGCCCAAGTTGTACTGTTTGCAGACACAGTTCATTTAATGGTTTGGACACGATTCGTGTCCAGTTCTGGGACACGAATGCACTTCCATGTACCCTCACGTGTGTGTCATCATTTACCAACCCTTGGTTTATCGTTTTGGGTGTGTTTTCGAATTCGAAAACTTGAATTTCCTGAGCTATAATACTTCACTGATACACTGTGGCATGTATGTGTTTTTTTCTGAAAATTATTTCGTTTTCCTATTTATATGTTGATAAACATCAGTAAATTAATTCACCTACATGTTTAAGGAATAGATTACATGATCCTTGTGGTTTTTAGATGAATTTGGAATCGAAATGGAGTTTTCATATATTCTGATACCCATGTTCAGTCTTGAGGGATTTCCTGGACTTCAAATCTCTTTTTTTTCTGATTTCTAAATGATGTTTCAGTTATCATTGATTGTAACATATGTACCAGTATCTGTTAGATAGGTTTTACGAATTTATTTGGTTACTTGGCATTCATATATTGAGTTTTGGGTTGTTTTGATTGATGTATACTAAACTAAAAACCTGAGATTTTAAATCATGCAAATAAGTGTTAATTGAGATTTGCCACCCTCCTTCACACATTGCAACCAGTTCGACACTTTCACACTTGACACCATGAGGACACAAGACACCCCCCCTTGTGATACATTGTTCACACTTTTCCTTTTTCAATTTTAGCTTATTGAGTGTATGGGTTTGATTTGAATATGAATACTTGAGAAATGAGTTTTTCCCTGACAGTGTATACTTCACTATTATTACAATTTTTCCATTCTTTATAACTAAAAATTATTTCCTTCATATTAAACTGTAAACTGAACCTTAAGGCATGGTTTGGTTCATGTTCACTGTCATGTGGATGGGTTCCAATTCCTGAGAATTAGATTTCCTATTGAAATTTTGCTAACACACATTGGTTCACATCCACCCCCTTTAAACTGTCACACAATCACACACCCAAAAATCTGAGTTTACACACACACCCATGTGCTGATACACACACAATCAAACTGTACTCAGGTCCTCTTATTTACCTGTCATATTTTTCCAATGTTTGTTAAATCCTGTGGTACACAAACCTGAGAACATTTCTTGAGTTCAATTAACTGAAATTCCCTGGGCATTACACTCTAAAACCTGGGTTATGATACTGAATTCCTTTAGAACTGTAAGTTTATTTCCTTCCTTTTTGCAATGCTAAGTATATGCATGTGTGAAACTTGAACTATTCCCTTTCTTTTTGTTTGTACTGTCAATCGATTTCCATTTCCTTTCTTCACTGATTTCAGTTGCCATGCTACACCCTTGACACAGGAATCACTTCACTGTTTGTGTCCAGGATTTTATACCTCACTGTCTCACTAACACACACACACATGCCTCTTGTAATTTTATACACACACAAGCCCTCATGCTAACACACATATTTCACTCTCTCATTCACCTATGACAGGACACTCTAACACACACACACTCACTTGTCTAGACACACACTTTGTCTCTCACTCTCACACACATATGTGGACACACCCTCACTCACTCACATTCTTTCACACACACACACACATCCCACACACACACGTATGTTTCCCTATACATGCCTATGTATATATATAATGTATAAATATAATATATGCATGTGTGTGTACTAGTATATGTGTATTCCTATATTAGATTATATAGTTATATCTATGTGTGTATTAAATATAGACATATTGTCATGTGTGTAATGTTATGGTTTGGATTGGTTCATTAGGCATAGTATTACCCAATTAGCCTATGGCCTATCTGTGTGTCAGTTTAGGGCCTAGATTAGACTTGTGTAGTCTTGTTAGACTTAGAATGGACTAGTTAGACTAGTATAGACTAGTTTGACTTAGTTTGACCATAGTTGACCTAGTTTGACCTCTAGGGTTGACCAAAGTTGACCAAGAGTTGACTTTGGCCTAGATTGACCTAGATTCATGTAGAACATATTGTAGTGCATCTTGTTATCATTTTAGACTTGTTGTGACCTGTGCTGTTCTGATTAGGAGCCAGACACCTCTCCTCGGACAGTACATTTCATCCGGACACTTAGATACAGGCGAGTACATTCTCTGATCATTTCATATCCTGCTTAGAATTATTTTCTGTATTAAATTATTTTACTTGATACTGTCACGTCGGTCACATGGATTAGTACTATATGGATCCCTTCTTGAGATGTTATCCCTTCAGGGAGCATCGGGTACTCTATGTTATGTGCGTTTCACTTACATGGTGTATCATATGCTTCTTTGGTTCTTTGATCACTTGTGATATATACCCTTATGATCACAGAGTCTTCTCTGAATCCTTATCCCATTTATTGGGTCTATCATAATCCCCATTTATGGGACTACTATGTACCACCCTTCGGGGGCTTATCACCCTTTGGGGGCTTATCACCCTTTGGGGGCTTACCACCCTTCGGGGGCTGTTACATAGAATCATAACATAACCTGGTTGGATCCTTGTATATTAATTGGGGGTACGGGGAGTATAAATAGCCATGTGAACAATTCCAAAGTAGAATAGCCATGTACGCCTCTTTAGTATAGCCATGTACAAATCAAGCCGTTCACATGTCGACTTTGTGCTCTAAATTACTAGTCACTCGTAGCTCTTTACTTATAGTAGATATTTCTATTACAGTTCTCTCTCTCTGTTTACATACTGTATTTCTTCAGTATCTATATCTTACTTTACTGCATGATTATATTTTCTAACCTGCTATGAACTGTTGAGATGTATTGTACTCGTTCCTGTCCTGACTGGACCTGTTGAAAATATTACAGAGGACGAGGAGGAGGCCTGGGAGGATACCTTCTATTGGACAGCTCTAGCTGAGGACATCACCCCCACTGCCAAGACTAGTTTAGTTAGGCCTTATCTTAATTTTTTGTTGTCTTGAGACTGTTTAGCTAGACTTTACTTCTGTTCAGAGATGTTGAGTTGTATATATTCTTTCATTTTCAGTAGCTGAGACCATGTATTTCTGGATATTGCTGAGATGTTATCTTAGATTTTTTGATCATTTGTATTTTTCCTGTCGTTCAGGAGAGAGCTGCGGATTTGCCTGAGACCGAGAGCCTTTCCCTACCCCTTGGGATGGTACTCCCTACTGTACCACCCGGAGGTTTGTTACTTGACGCAGCCCAGATGTTTGGATATTTCCAAGAGAGGCTGTTGGAGTCACAGAGAGTTCATGAGGAGGCCATGAGGGAGCAAATCCAGAGGTTGCTACGTCTGCGGGACTCTGTGCTTCTAGGAGGAGATCCTAGCTCCAAGAGGGCGAGGAGCAGTACCCAGTCCTACCCAGAGTTTGAGGAGTACCCATATATACAGCCTATATCATCATACCCAGCCCAGTCTCCTGTCCAGCAGAGGCCAGCTGAGCCAGAGCCTATCTGTGCCTACTGCAAGAAGTCTGGACACAAGTGGAACAACTGTAGAAAGAGACTAGGATTGTGCCTATTCTGTGGTTCAGCTGCACACTGGGTACAGCACTGCCCTGATATACCTGCCCCAACCAGGGTCCTGCTTCCAGGAGGGAGTTCTGGTTCTCAGACCTAGCTGGAGGTGAGTTTTGACCTAACCTTAGTATTCTTTTTTGAGAATATTTGATGCATCCCTTGCTTGTATGTTTTGATACCTTGTGATTGCCTAGTACTGTAGCATGATTGGTATAACTAGATGAGACCCCGGACTGATATTACATGCCATGACCCCATAGGTTACATTTTCCAACTGTATGATTTAAGATAGATTTCTGAGACTATGATTGCTGGGGGCTTAACCTAGAAAAGGGTACGATCATCTTAATTTCGAGGACGAAATTTTTATAAGGTGGGTAGGATTGTAACACCCAGTTTTCCAGAAGAGGGTAATTTTGAAATTTTGTAATTATAATTATTATTTAATGATATTTATTTCATATTATGATTTTTAGTGATTTTTAATTATTTTTAAACTATTTAAATTCATGACTTGTAATTTTTGGTGTTTTGCTAGTGAACAGTAGAGACTGCCTACCATAGAACCTAGCCATGTGATTAGGGTATTTTTGACATTTTTAGGGTTATTTGGATTTATTATAATTTATTTGAATTTATGGGAATTTTTAGAATTTATTTTGGAATTGTTTGATTGAGGGTTGACTAGGTTGACTTTGACTAGCAATAACCTTGGTAGGCTAACCTAGAAGCTAACCCTAGTTGTGTTTGGACTTGGTTAGGTCATGTAACCCTAGTTAGACTATAGTTGACCCATGGTATGGTTATTTGACTTAAGTTAGATTTAAGTCATAAGCCATGACTTGTGATTAAACCTTAAATCAATAACTAGCCTTAAAGCCCATAGGCCCACACCATGTAGCCAAACCCTAACCCTAATCAGCCCATGGCAGCCAACCTAGGGTTTCCCACCCTATTTAATGCCTCTTCCAGTTGTTCTTGCCTCTTTTATTATTTTTCTCTCAAGCTTTGAAGAAAGAGGTATAGCCATCTTCCCCAATCCATAACTTTCCTATTTTAACTCCTTTTTGGCTCAAACCACTTGCATTAGATTCTAATTGTCTCCCTCTTGTTGTTCATGGAGAGTATTCTCAGGCTTAGGTCAATTTGGAGAGTTTGGCTAACAAGGAGAAACCCCCCTTTTTGGAGCTTTTTATTGGAAATTGAACATATAGGTAAATCCCTATTCTCTCCACCAAATTTCATTTTCTTTGCATGGATAGGAAGCCCTAGGTGTTCCTTAGCCGTAGGTATTGGTTTTGTGTCAATTCGTGTTCGTTTGGTGTCCGTATCGGATACGTATCAAGGTGTCTATGCATGTGTTTGATGAAATGTCACAAAGAAAATTTATTGCTATTTTGAAAAAGTATTTGAATGAAAATATTGATTTAAATGTGTTTACTAATTTTCCCCTAGACTGAGCACGAATTCGAGTCGTGTCCGTGTCCAAAACGGACACGGACACGAACACGCCCGCAGCAGCCTTAGGGCAGTGCCCTGCTACTCGAGCATTAGTTCTCCACTTGTAGGACACTTGGACACCTAAAAATTGACACGAACCTGGGGGATACCACTGACAGCATATCCCCAAACTTTGGGAACATCTGGTTGAGTGTCCAGAGAGAAATCGAGCCCGCACTGACACGCGCTGTCGCGCGCAGGCAGCTGTACACGAGCACAGACACGCACAAACGTGCGTTCGTGTCCTCTGTAGATACCTTGTGGAAACGGTGCAGGACCCTAGGTACTTAGCCCTACCCTAGGCGCACCCCTGTGCACAAGCACGAGGCACGTGTCGCCTTGTGTCGAGAGCACGAATGCTCAACACGGCTGCACGAGGCCCAGGTTGCACTGTTTGCAGACACAGTTCATTTGATGGTTTGGACACGATTCGTGTCCAGTTCTGGGACACGAATGCACTCTCATGTACCCTCATGTGTGTGTCATCATTTACCAACCCTTGGTTTATCGTTTTGGGTGTGTTTTCGAATTCGAAAACTTGAATTTCCTGAGCTATGATACTTCACTGATACACTGTGGCATGTATGTGTTTTTTTTCTGAAAATTATTTCGTTTTCCTGCTTATATGTTGATAAACATCAGTAAATTAATTCACCTACATGTTTAAGGAATAGATTACATGATCCTTGTGGTTTTTAGATGAATTTGGAATCGAAATGGAGTTTTTATATGTTCTGATACCCATGTTCAGTCTTGAGGGATTTCCTGGACTTCAAATCTCTTTTTTTTTTCTGATTTCTAAATGATGTTTCAGTTATCATTGATTGTAACATATGTACCAGTATCTGTTAGATAGGTTTTACGAATTTATTTGGTTACTTGGCATTCATATATTGAGTTTTTGGTTGTTTTGATTGACGTATACTAAACTAAAAACCTGAGATTTTAAATCATGCAAATAAGTGTTAACTGAGATTTGCCACCCTCCTTCATACATTGCAACCAGTTCGACACTTTCACACTTGACACCATGAGGACACAAGATACCCCCCCTTGTGATACATTGTTCACACTTTTCCTTTTTCAATTTCAGATTATTGAGTGTATGGGTTTGATTTGAATATGAATACTTGAGAAATGAGTTTTTCCCTGACAGTGTATACTTCACTGTTATTACAATTTTTCCATTCTTTATAACTGAAAATTGTTTCCTTCTTATTAAACTGTAAACTGAACCTTAAGGCATGGTTTGGTTCATGTTCACTGTCATGTGGATGGGTTCCAATTCCTGAGAATTAGATTTTCTATTGAAATTTTGCTAACACACATTGGTTCACATCCACCCCCTTTAAACTGTCACACAATCACACACCCAAAAATCTGAGTTTACACACACACCCATGTGCTGATACACACACAATCAAACTGTACTCAGGTCCTCTTATTTACCTGTCATATTTTTCCAATGTTTGTTAAATCCTGTGGTACGCAAACCTGAGAACATTTCTTGAGTTCAATTAACTGAAATTCCCTGGGCATTACACTCTAAAACCTGGGTTATGATACTGAATTCCTTTAGAACTGTAAGTTTATTTCCTTTCTTTTTGCAATGCTAAGTATATACATGTGTGAAACTTGAACTATTCCCTTTCCTTTTGTTTGTACTGTCAATCGATTTCCATTTCCTTTCTTCACTGATTTCAGTTGCCATGCCACACCCTTGACACTGGAATCACTTCACTGTTTGTGTCCAGAATTTTATACCTCACTGTCTCACTAACACACACACACATGCCTCTTGTAATTTCACACACACACAAGCCCTCATGCTAACACACA
Organism: Iris pallida; assembly: GCA_029216955.1. Taxonomy (NCBI): domain Eukaryota; kingdom Viridiplantae; phylum Streptophyta; class Magnoliopsida; order Asparagales; family Iridaceae; genus Iris; species Iris pallida. Next base: position 23,009,686 of record JANAVB010037819.1, on the reverse strand, counting down.
CATTTCACTCTCTCATTCACCTATGATATGACACTCTAACACACACACACTCACTTGTCTAGACACACACTTTGTCTCTCACTCTCACACACATATGTGGACTTCACTCACATTCTTTCACACACACACACACATCCCACACACACACATATGTTTTCCTATACATGCCTATGTATATATATAATGTATAAATATAATATATGCATGTGTGTGTACTAGTATATGTGTATTCCTATATTAGATTATATAGTTATATCTATGTGTGTATTAAATATATACATATTGGCATGTGTGTAATGTTATGGTTTGGATTGGTTCATTAGGCATAGTATTGCCCAATTAGCCTATGGCCTATCTGTGTGTCAGTTTAGGGCCTAGATTAGACTTGTGTAGTCTTGTTAGACTTAGAATGGACTAGTTAGACTAGTATAGACTAGTTTGACTTAGTTTGACCATAGTTGACCTAGTTTGACTTCTAGGGTTGACCAGAGTTGACCAAGAGTTGACTTTGGCCTAGATTGACCTAGATTCATGTAGAACGCATTGTAGTGCATCTTGTTATCATTTTAGACTTGGTGTGACTTGTGCTGTTCTGATTAGGAGCCAGACACCTCTCCTTGGATAGTACATTTCATCCGGACACTCAGATACAGGCGAGTACATTCTCTGATCATTTCATATCCTGCTTAGAATTATTTCCTGCATTAAATTACTTTACTTGATACTGTCACGTTGGTCACACGGATTAGTATTATATGGATCCCTTCTTGAGATGTTATCCCTTCAGGGAGCATCGGGTACTCTATGTTATGTACGTTTCACTTACATGGCGTATCATATGCTTCTTTGGTTCTTTGATCACTTGTGATATATACCCTTATGATCACAGAGTCTTCTCTGAATCCTTATCCCATTTATTGGGTCTATCAGAATCCCCATTTATGGGACTACTATGTACCACCCTTCGGGGGCTTATCACCCTTTGGGGGCTTATCACCCTTTGGGGGCTTACCACCCTTCGGGGGCTGTTACATAGAATCATAACATAACCTGGTTAGATCCTTGTGTATTAATTGGGGGTACGGGGGAGTATAAATAGCCATGTGAACAATTCCAAAGTAGAATAGCCATGTACGCCTCTTTAGTATAGCCATGTACAAATCAAGCCGTTCACATGTCGACTTTGTGCTCTAAATCACTAGTCACTCGTAGCTCTTTACTTATAGTAGATATTTCTATTACAGTTCTCTCTCTCTGTTTACATACTGTATTTCTTTAGTATCTATATCTTAGTTTACTGCATGATTATATTTTCTAACCTGCTATGAACTGTTGAGATGTATTGTACTCGTTCCTGTCCTGACTGGACCTGTTGAAAATATTACAGAGGACGAGGAGGAGGCCTGGGAGGATACCTTCTACCGGACAGCTCTAGCTGAGGATATCACCCCCACTGCCTAGACTAGTTTAGTTAGGCCTTATCTTAATTTTTTGTTGTCTTGAGACTGTTTAGCTAGACTTTACTTCTGTTCAGAGATGTTGAGTTGTATATATTCTTTCATTTTCAGTAGCTGAGACCATGTATTTCTGGATATTGCTGAGATGTTATCTTAGACTTTTTGATCATCTGTATTTTTCCTTGAGTTCTTTATCATATCGTGCTTCACTACAAGAAAATTAATTTTTTCCAACGTTTTATAAACGTCGGGAAAAAGGTAAAAAACGTTGGCATATGTATTTCCAACGTTTTTTCAACGTTTCCTACAAACGTCGTCGTTGCCCTAGTTGGAAATTTACAACGTTTTAGATAAACGTTGGCATATGTATTCCCAACGTTTGCCGCAACGTTTAATAAACGTCGACAATTCTGCAATAATGGGTGAAATTTTTCAACGCTTTACAAAAACGTCAAAAATTGGACTACTTTCCGAATCTTTTGCAAAAATGTTGGAATTTGCTTTCCCAACCTTTTTCCAACAATTTGCCAACGTTTTGACAAAAACGTCGGTATAGGTAAAGCCATTTAAAAAAATTGAATATATTTGCCATGCATTTATATTCAACCAACGTTTTAACAAAAACGTCGGTATAGATAAAGCTATTTAAAAAATATATAATTTGAATATATTTTCCATGCATTTGTATTCAACCAGCTTCGCAATGAGTAATTAAACCACACTCCAATTAATATTATAAGTTCAACTATATATAAATTACAAAATAATCTTTTATTGATCAAATACAACATTTTACTATACTACTGAGTTTAACAAAATAAAGCAATTTAAAATTCATAGCACTAATGTTCCATCTAATAGCTCTTCCCTGAACTGCAAGTACTTGGGCACTGTTAGCTCTTTCATAGCCATTCATTCGAACATACTCCCATTTGAGAGCTCTTCCCGGACCATCAAGTTTAGTCGAAAGCTGCCACCTTGTTACCTAAAAAACTCAAAATAACTCCATATTACCAAACAATATGTTGCATAATGCAAAGTTAAAAGTGCATGCTGAGATGTACATAGAGATGTTGGCTACATTTATTCCCCTCCTGCTTGAATAACAGATTACCCCATGCTTGGAATTGCATATGGGGTCCTTGCAGGGATATGAAGATTATCTGCTAGTGTAAGGCCTTATCCCTGAAGGGTTGGAATTTCAGTTCTTGTTGCTGACCCTTTATTCAATACCAATTGTTAAAATGTAACATATGAGCCCCATATATCATTATTCCTTTTGATTATAATCCATATATTCTATCTACTAAACTAATCTCATTGATATTAAGCAAATGATATATCAGAATCATAGTAAAAAAAGGCTTAAGAAAAGATTGAGAATGACTATAAACGATGTCGAGTTGACATCAATACAGCATAATTTTGCTTGTTGATCGTATAGTCAATAGGAAGACTTGCACATACTCTACAAGGTACCTTCAAACTTATATGCAGACTTTCATTTTGTTTGTTCCCTCGATGAACGCTTTCAGTAGCAGCAGGGATATAGTGTCCCGCATACGATTCACAAGTAATATACAAGTCATTCGCTAGGTAGTTTGGATGCTCTTTAAAAAAATGCCTACAAGTTATTGAAATTATAAACAAAATGGTTATTAGTCATCAGATAGACTGCTAATAAACAAGAAAATAATCAATCAGTTGCCAAAGTTCAGACTAGTTTTACCTGCAAAAAGTCATATATAACATCACTTACACCCTTCTCACCATAGCAAAGGTCAAGTAAATCTTTACTGTAACTAAAGCCAGTGCCTGTGGATTGGTCAACATAAATGAGGTTGGACGCTTGGGTAACAATGAATTAGTTGAGCTAACAATTCTGATATTAGCAAGCCAAATTATGATATTAGCAAGTCTTGCATGCTGTCACCATCAATTCTGATATTAGCCTTATAATTAATTGATAACAGCGAGTCTTGCATGCTGTCATTATCAATTCTGATATTAGCAAGCCAAATTATGCTAACAAATGAGTTGAGCTTCATTTCTCAATAATTCATGTAGGTGGATGAAATAGGAAAGGTAATAAATGTAGAAATATGAACTATATTAAAATACTATAGAAGTAAAACAAAACATAGAAGTAAAACATGTGCAGAAAGCAGAATCCTTATTGATGAAACTTTTGATGTGCAATTACCTTTGTAAGGATATCCTATAGTTCACTACACACTGGTACAAGTATTCTGATATCTAGTAGTGTGTCAACACTTGATGCATTTAACAACAGTGGGCATGTTGAGCAGAATTTGTTGTGCAAGAGGTGTCACGTGTATCAGTGTGGAGTAGGACGGATGGAAAGATTTCCAAGATTTGAAAGAAACGGCACAAATGTTTAAATTGCAGGTCAGTCCGAATTTGTATTAGCTTCAATAGGGAGCAAGATTCTGGGAACTTCATATCCCATCTTATGAAGATAAAAATTATGTCTATTTGTGTTAACCCTCTCTTTATTCGACTCACAAAACCATGGATAAACGCTACTAGATAGCGTCCAGATTGTATCTTATACCATGTTCAAATAATGTCAAAGAACAGTTAGAGAAATTAAGGAGCATGTTCTCATTCAAAAAATGTTAGAGAACCTACCCACCATTTATAATCCTCACTATTCCAATTTCATCAATACAATAAAATGACAAACCTGGATAATGGATAAACGAAATAGTGTTTAGTATAATATTACCATTTATAATCCTCACTATTCCAATGCAACTGCTTTCTGCTGATTCTTTCCAACCACTGAGCTACCAATCTCTGCTTTCAGTCCTCACAATCTTCTTGGTTATATCAACAGAGACCTCTTGTATCCCAAATACATACTATATACTCCAACCTTGTCATCCTATCAATGCATTGCTGTCTACAAGAATTTAAAGAGAACGATGTTGCAACATAAGTGATTCAAAATACATATCAGCAATTATCTACAACGACCCTACTTTAATCTTCTTGAATGATTCATCTTTAACCTTTTCTTTTTGGTGGTTGTTGAGATAAGAAAAACAATATTGGAAAACTTTTTATTCCGACGCTACATTCCAGAACAATGACACTACCTTACTCTTATTTAAAGTTTCACTATTAACCATCTATTCGTATTACACTAGAACCAATTTAGAAAAGAGTGGTTGGGAAACTTTTGTTCTTTGAGTACAAAGTTTCAAACTATATTCTTTTTTTACAGCGTAGTAGTCCAAATTTGTTTAGGCCTAACTGTTGAGAAAAATCTAGACTTCTCTATGGTATCCTCTGGTGATTGAGAATTGAAGTTAATCTAATTATAGGCTGGCTTTTGTATTTCTCTAAGTGTCTTTTCAATTTTCTAAGTTTCTTCAGTGGCCTAATAATAGTATGACTCTCTTTTGAGCCATTTATATGTAATTTCGTTTAAATACCAAATGTCATCCCATTTGATTTTTTTTGACTCCATACTGAGTTTGTGAATATGCTGAGAATGGCGTACAATTAACATATAATAAAGCAAATCAATGGATATGTCATCCCGGCAAGGTCAAGCATATGAAAATATTTCAAAAGTTCATCCAAGCAACATAACAACGATAAATGATTGAGGACCGACATCAAATTTTCAATTGGGAAGGCATAATGGCTCATATATAGTCCATAAGGTTACCACTTACCATCCTTTTCATCTCTGGGAGCAATCCAGAAGCATGCATACTTTCTGACTGCATTCAGGTATTCTTCGGCTTCATGATCTGCAATATTAAATAAGACTGCAGATCCATACTGGAATACAACCATATTGCGTGAACCATCTGTTGTTTTTGAGCCCAATGTCCTGAAACCACAAGTTGCATATACACAACCAGCTAACAGATTCAATTACAGAGCGACTTTGTTGTCAGATATATTATGAAGTTAGCATATGGTGCATGAGTATACATAGGACCAGATGAGAGGACCTTCAGTAAAGTACAACATAAGCTATCATGCATATTTTCAGAAGAGGCAAAATGATGATTGAAGAAACATATATGACACTTAAGATGACATTCTAAATGGATGATTATGAAGGGACATATTAAAATCAACTTGTAAGTCAGGACACATGAATTATCTTTCTAGAATCTGAAACAACGCAATGTAGAAATAGTGCAAGCAAATTACAGATTAAAAAGCCACACATGAAGATTTAAGTAGCTAACAAAAAAAAGAGCACGTAAGATGCAGTCAAATAAATTATGACATGCTAATCCCGTAGCTCCAATTTTAACTTTTAACTATTCAACGTTTTTTATCTTTTCTTCGTTTCCATTAACAAAAGTATAGACTGTACTGTAATTCAAGAAAAGGATCAAAATAATGTCCTACAGATGCCGCTTCTATAGTTTGAATATAAAATTGCACATTTTCATACAAAACCTTGTTCATAGAAAATGCTCTACAAAAAGAGGCACCTCAACAATGTTAGAACTCAAAGTGTTGCAGACAACTACAGTTTTACATATTTAGCTTCCAAACACATAAAGTTAGCTTGCCATTTTAGTAATATCTGACACAATATAACACCAGAATATAAATAATTCAATTCGAACCTATATCCATGAACATGAACCATAAAAAGTTTGTATTCCAGATAATATTATAGCCAAACTTTGTATATGTATGTTAAGAATGTCAATATTTGTGCTTTTAGATAGAAAATATTTGGTAATACCATAAAAGCACTTGTTGGCGCTTCTAAAGAGTTTTCGAAAAAAGAGATAAAAATGCCCATTTTGCTATAGATTGTCCATTGCATTTGAGGTCTTCGTAAACATTAATATTCGGTAACCCCTTACACATGGGCTGCACAAATATTCGGTTAACCCCTTACACATGGGTCCTTCATTGTTGTTGCTATTACCCTGTTTGTCCACACACCCTCACCTGTAGGCTGCTCTACAAGGTGATTTCTGCCCTTAATTACCACTCATATACACTTCCAACTGGACACTTGACACACACATACCCTCTGTTACTGCCTATGGCAGACTACATAAGGACACATATTCCTCCTAAACTATGTTACACCCAACTGATGTCTGACATTCAAGACATAACTATAGAGCTAAACAAAACTCTGATATTCCCCACACTTGGCCTCTCTAAACTTAAACACATAACCTGCTATATGTAAATTGCCTCTAAATCACCTATACTGTGTGACACCAGAACTGAACATCCTCTCCCTTATCTAGGTACTCATAGATATCCTACATGATTGGTCAGTGTATCCCTATTGCACCACGACATCTGTTGCACTATCTATACGTTCCAGATAACATATGTAACACCCAGTTTTCTAAAATGAGGGTAATTTTGAAATTTTGAAATTATAATTATTATTTATTGATATTATTTCATATTATGATTTTTTGGTAATTTTTAATTAATTTTAAACTATTTAAAAGTATGACTGATAATTTGGTGTCTAGCTAGTGTAACCATAGAGATAGCTTGACCTAGAGCCTAGCTATGAGATTAGGGTGTTTCATTATCATTTTAGCCTAGAGGGTATTTTTTGTCACTTTTGAATTATTAGAATTTAATATATTTTATTAGGAATTTAAATGATTTATTGTGAATGGTTTGATTTAAATATTATTTTAACTAATTTTTATGTGGTCTAGTTTAGCCTAACCTAGATTAGTCCTAGTTAGTCATGGTTAGACTATGTTAGATTGAGATTGGTCATGGTTAGTCATGGCTAGTCATGATTTGTGATTGACTAGTTATTAGTCATATTGATTAGTTAAGACTAGTGATAGGCTACCTAGGTTTCATCTAGCCATTGATTAGCCTAGAATGGTGGAGAACCATTAGATCAACTCTAACCCTAGATACTAGGGCAGCCATCTTGGGATCCCCTCCCTATTTAATCCCTCCCAAATCTTTGCCTCCTTGTTCATTCTCTCCCTCCTCAAGAACAAGGTGAGCTCAACTTCCTTTTCCATAACTTCTCTATTCCTCATCCTTTTCCAACCAAACTTCTTGCATTGTGACCTAACCACCACCCTCTTGCTGTCCATGGAGGTAGAGTACTAATTTGGGGATCATATTGTGCTCGAGCTACAGTAACATGGACTGCACTTTGACAGTTTTTGGAGCTTGAGAACCCATTGGTAACTCTCATAAACCCTATCTAACCTACTGTTTATTCATCATGGATACATAGTCCTAGGTCCCCTCTAGCCTCGGGTAGGAGCTGACCCCAATTTGTGTCGGATACGTGTCCGTATCAGACACGTATCAATAGGAATACCTAGGTGTTCGACCTAATGCCCCAATAGGTTTTTCCTTATTGTTTTCTGATTGTGTTTGAATAGGAATACTCATTTTAGTGTCGCTTATTGGTTTCTTCGTGTCTGAGCGTGTCTTGTGTCATTTTGGTGTCGTGTCACACTCGTGCACATGCCCGTGGCGCGTGAACAGTGATGCCCTGTTGCTCGGGGTCTCGTGTTCAGCGCACAGGGCACGTGGACACGTGTGCTTGGACACGAAGTAAGGGCGTAGTGTCTGTCATGACACCTAAGTTTCGTGTCCAACGGATACGTGTCGGCTGCGGTTGGACACGCGCACTGGTCGCCCGACCTGTGACTGTTCCGTGTTTGAGTGCGTGTGTGTGTGTTTTGGACACGTTGTCATGTTTGGACACTATTTTAGATGTACATCACGTGCACAAATAGTAGGTTAAATACCAACTCTTATTTCAACATATTAATGTGTTTTATTATTCAATTTTTGGTTTCCCTATTTATTCTGATACTGTCATGTATCAGTGCTTGTTTTACTGTTTTTTAATCCTGTTTGAATCTCGTTTAATGAATTATAGCATGTATTATGTTAGGTTTTAATTACTACATATCAAATACCCTGTTTAGGACTAACCCTGAGATTTTGGTATGAGTTATGTTTCCTTCAAGAATAACACTGTTAACATTCTCCTGAGATCCCTTCCTCCTTAACTGAAGGTTGTTTCATAAACTATTAATACCTGAGAATGGAAGTTTAAATGTCTGAGATTTGATTCATTCCACTGTAATAGATTGGGTTCCCATCCCTTCTTCAACTGAACCTTAATGAGTTGCAACCAATAATCCATTCAAGAACCTGTTATTTTATTTCCTATGAAAACTGATTTTTTTTCCATTTCATTGCACTGAGTTTTGTAAAATCTGAATGATGTGATAACTGTATGTTTAACATGTAAAACCTGGATAACCTGTTAACTGTTAGGAGGTCTGAAATATGTAGGATACATGACTTGATTTGCTTTTTCCTTTGAACTGAATATTGCAACTGTTGTGAAATGATCTTTGAGTCTATTATGAGTTTTTTCTTTGGGTTTGTTTGAAGCCATGATGATTTTCCATTATTGCAAATGACCTGAGAGTGTTTGATATGTGGACTGAACTTGGGGGTTTTGTCCTGACTGAACTGAACATGAGTACACTGTTTTCTCACAATTAAGCACACCCTCACACAGGAATCTGAGAATAGGAGTGGGCTGTATTGTTGTTTGGCTTAACCTGAGCACTTTGGGGCTTCATGTATTAGCTATTGTATTGAACAAACCTGAGAACACACACCCACATGAGAACACAGGTTTTTCCTACACTAATAACTTTCCTGTCACCACATTTACATACTGCTATAAGACCTGAGAACACAAGTTCCTCACATACCCTGTCACATTTGAACCCACACTGCCTTTTGAAAAATCTGAGAACACAATGCCTAGGCCATTAAACTAAAATTGTGAACTGATAATGTTGTATGGGTTTCTGGATATTGAAAACTGAGTTGATTTCCTTTCCTTTCTAAAACTGTGATCTAATTGTTGGTTCAGTTATTGTTGTTGAATGGTAGGATTGAATGTTCGAATTTAGGTTGAGATGTTTTGAACTGTTATTGAATTCCTTTCATTTCTGTTAAAACTGAAAATGGATGAACTGTGATTTTTTCTAAATAAAAACCTGAGGATTTCTTTCCTACATGTTCTTAACTGTACACTAAATTGGAGTTTTTTGTAATACATGTTCTATGGGTTAAAACTGAAATTGATATGTAGAACTAAAATAGGATTTGAATTATAATGTAAATTTTGATATGATATTTTGATATGTTAAACTGAAGTTCACTGATTTTGAGTATTGTATGTGACTGAAATGGGAATATAGATAACTGAGAGCTATGGATACACACGTTTAAGATTCCTGAGAACCCACATTCATTTCCTGGACTGACACACAGGTTTTTCACTTCACCAAGCTCACAGGCTCTGTGCACACACAGTAATTCAGCACACACACACACAGCCTATAAATGGCTCCTGAGCACAGCCTTAATACTAGCCTATTACTTGTCCATACTAGCCCCTAAACTTGACACCCTAACCAGCCTAAACTTAGCCCTGAACCCAGCTATATGCTGTCCAAGATTCCCCTAATGTGCTGTCCCATTGACAGCCATTTGGCCCCCCAATTCTAGTCCATTTAGTCCCATTGTTAGCCTCCCCTTTCAGTCCATACTAATAGCCAAATGACAGCCATTTCAAGTCTCTTAAATCACCAAATACCAGTCCACATGTGGACAGCAGCTGTAGCCATAGCCTCCCTTTCTCCTGTCACTTAAATCAGTCCTTTAACCACCCATTGTTAGCCCCTTTGACAGCAAGCAAGTCCCCACTTGCCTGACCACAATTGACCCCATGGCAAGCCATTGCATGCCCATAAAGCAAGCCTAATCAAGCCAAATACCTGTCCATACATACACCATGACAGTCTCCTACAAAACAGTCCACTTTAGCCTTATTAACCCCATGATTGAGCCTCAAAACCTGAGAATGAATAGGGATTGGTCATTGCACTATTTTAAATAATGCATGATGTGTATGAATGATGTATATTGATGAGTAGGATATGTATGTATACATATATGAAGGCATATATGTATATATTAATGTATGCATACATGTATGAATATATATAGGCATGTATCAATGTAAAGTAATATAATCTATGTAATGTACCCCATGTAATGTATGTAGGCATGTAATGATGAATGTATGGATGTATAGTAGGAATACATGAATGAATGAAGGTAAAATGCAAGTTGAGTGAAGGTGATGCAATGTTCTATGTTAACAACCCTATACTCACCTCATGTACCCTTACACTATTTTTTTACACATTGCTATGACACTATGTTGACACTATCACTATGACACTAGTTCACATTGATGCATGTCGCACTTGGCTTTTCCTACATGTTCACTCACACCTTATCTCTCTATATATATGTTGTGTGTGATTAGCTTGGCTTGGCTTGTGCTTGTATTTGATTGCTAGCCTAGGCTTGGTTAGGCCTAGTGAGACTTGTTAGACTTGTTTGGGCTAGGACTTGACCTAGTTTGACCTAGTTTGACTAGTCTAGTTGACTAGAGTTGACCGAGAGTTGACTTGGTCTAGTTGACCTAGACAGCATGCTGATGCATTGTACATTTCATATATCACCCTCTGTATACATCTTGACTTGTGTTGCTCTAACTAGGAGTCGGGTACCTCATCTCGGACAGTACATTTACTTCAGACATTCAGATACGAGGCGAGTACATTCTCTGATCATTTCATATCCTGCTTAGAATTATTTGCAGTAGATTACTTTACATGTACTGTCACGTTGGTCACACGGATTGGTACTATATGGATCCTTTCTTGAGATGTTATCCTTAGGGAGCATCGGGTACTCTATGTTCTGTGCGTTTCACTTTCATAGCGTATCATATGCTTCTTGGTTCTTTGATCACTTACGACTGTACCCTCATGATCGTAGAGTCTTCCTGGAATCTTACACTGTTGGGTTACCCCCAGAATCCCCATTTCTATGGGACTTACACTGTTGGGTTACTCCCAGAATCCCCATTTCTATGGGACTTACACTGTTGGGTTACTCCCAGAATCCCCATTTCTATGGGACTTACACTGTTGGGTTACTCCCAGAATCCCCATTTCTATGGGACTTACACTGTTGGGTTACTCCCAGAATCCCCATTTCTATGGGACTTACACTGTTGGGTTACTCCCAGAATCCCCATTTCTATGGGACTTATACTGTTGGGTTATCCCCAGAATCCCCATTTTTATGGGACTTACACTGTTGGGTTACCCCCAGAATCCCTATTTTTATGGGACTACTATGTATCACCTTCGGGGTCTACCACCCTTCGGGGGCTTATCACCCTCGTGGTCTATCACCTTTGGGGTCTGCTACATAGCATCATATAACATAACCTGGCTGGATCCTTGTGTATTGATTGGGGTACGGGGGAGTATTACATGTTCATATTGTACTCTGACTCACTAGTCACTGCTAGTTCTCTATGTATAGTAGATATTTCTATTACAGCTTTCTCTCTCTGTTTACATACTGTACTTCTTTCAGTACTTGTATCTTACTTTACTGCATGTTCATATTTTCTAACCTGCTATGAATTGTTGAGATGTACTATGCTCGCTCCCGTCCTGACTGGACCTGTTGAAAATTTTACAGAGGATGATGAGGAACCCTGCACCCTTACTTGGAGCTTGCCTAGATGACACTCGCGACCTGGACCCCTGGGGAGGTTCAGGCAGCTGCTCAGGATGATACCTTGTATAGTGTAGATAGCTTAGACTATTTCTCTTCATGTTTAGCTGTTGTCTTGGTTTCAGAGTTGTATTTCGTAGAGATGTTGAGGCTTGTTTTCATTTTATTGTACCTCAGTTGAGGATTCCTTTATCTATTTCATCGTGCCATATTCTATCTATAGTTTGTGATTGAGTTTTACCTCTGTGTTGGCCTCCTTATGGAGAGTATTCATATTATAGTTATAGTTCATGACCTAGAACAGCGTTCTACCGCCGACAGCGGCGTAGGCTGGGCGTTGTTACGTTCTCGTACCCTCACAGTGGGTGCGGGTCGTGACACGTTTTTAGTGGTGGCCCATGCAGGTCGAGTTTATGTAGTGGTATTCGAACTAGAGTATCACTACAGCCTGCAGTAGAGTTAGGATCTTTTGGAGGTACTCAATCACATTAGGAAAAGCTCTTAATCAGATTCCTTTTGTCTAAAAATTGTTGCTTATTGACTTTCCTTGAATATACTGTCCTTCTTGGAATTTTTGCTTCATTCTCAGAAATTGCTTCTTATTTTGGTCTATTTTCATGATGGTTATGAAGACACGATCTCATCACTTCGGTTCGGGGGATACTATCGAGAGGCTGGCCACCTCTCGTCCTGTTCATCAGGGCCTCAAGACCGCAGCTCCTGTTATGCCGACTCAGGTTGGCATTTTGTTATATTGGAGGTGCACCTCTATCTGTACAGAGATTTTCTTCCGTTATTTCTGATTTCTCTCAGCAGCGGTGATTCATGCAGCATCAGCAGCAGACCAGGGAAAACTAGCAGGGCGAGATATCGTCAGGACAGTCAAGGATACACAGGCCGTTGGAGATCTAGTTGCAGGTTTTGTTCTTTTGATTTCATTTCCGTAATTGCCTCTTATAGCTGTCTTGAAATTCGATTCTCCTTGTTCCTTGTTGATTTATCAATTTTGTCCTGTTGTTTTTGGTGTTATGTTGATTTTCTTCTGAGATAAATCATATGGGCTAGGTCGCCTAAATCACGGGATCTAGAATCTTTGATAGTCGTGTTAGTTGGCATAGTGAGGACATGTAGTCAGATTTTGGATGTATTTCTGGGTATGGGAATTTGAGATTTTGCCGTCGCATGCGGCAATGCAAAAATTTTAAAAACCATGAACCTAAGGGTACGTACCTTAGTCAAGGACTCTGTGATTATCGTAGCCTTGCTCACTAACACGACGAAGATTCTGAGTATCATGATTTTGGACAGACGCATATGATTATCTGACGGTATGGTTGAGACTTTGATTGTGGGATGTTTGACCTAGAAGGACTACTACCATTGTAATTTCGAGGACGAAATTTTCATAAGGTGGGTAGGATTGTAACACCCAGTTTTCTAAAATGAGGGTAATTTTGAAATTTTGAAAGTATAATTATTTTATTGATACTATTTCATATTATGATTTTTTGGTAATTTTTAATTAATTTTAAACTATTTAAAAGTATGACTTGTGATTTGGTGTCTAGCTAGTGTAACCATAGAGATAGCTTGACCTAGAGCCTAGCCATGAGATTAGGGTGTTTCATTATCATTTTAGCCTAGAGGGTATTTTTTGTCACTTTTGAATTATTAGAATTTAATATATTTTATTAGGAATTTAAATGATTTATTGTGAATGGTTTGATTTAAATATTATTTTAACTAATTTTTATGTGGTCTAGTTTAGCCTAACCTAGATTAGTCCTAGTTAGTCATGGTTAGACTAAGTTAGATTGAGATTGGTCATGGTTAGTCATGGCTAGTCATGATTTGTGATTGACTAGTTATTAGTCATATTGATTAGTTAAGACTAGTGATAGGCTACCTAGGTTTCATCTAGCCATTGATTAGCCTAAAATGGTAGAGAACCAATAGATCAACTCTAACCCTAGATATTAGGGCAGCCATCTTGGGATCCCCTCCCTATTTAATCCCTCCCAAATCTTTGCCTCCTTGTTCATTCTCTCCCTCCTCAAGAACAAGGTAAGCTCAACTTTTTTTCCATAACTTCTCCATTCCTCATCCTTTTCCAACCAAACTTCTTGCATTGTGACCTAACCACCACCCTCTTGCTGTCCATGGAGGTAGAGTACTGATTTGGGGATCATATTGTGCTCGACCTACAGTAACATGGACTGCACTTTGACAGTTTTTGGAGCTTGAGACACCCATTGGTAACTCTCGTAAACCCTATCTAACCTACTATTTATTCATCATGAATACATAGTCCTAGGTCCCCTCTAGCCTCGGGTAGGAGCTGACCCCAATTTGTGTCGGATACATGTCCGTATTAGACACGTATCAATAGGAATACCTAGGTGTTCAACCTAATGCCCCAATAGGTTTTTCCTTATTGTTTTCTGATTGTGTTTGAATAGGAATACTCATTTTAGTGTCGCTTATTGGTTTCTACGTGTCTAAGCGTGTCTTGCGTCGTTTTGGTGCCGTGTCACACTCGTGCACATGCCCGTGCGCGCATGAACAGTGATGCCCTGCTGCTCGGGGTCTCGTGTTCGCACAGGGTACGTGGACATGTGTGCTTGGACACGAAGTAAGGGGCAGTGTCTGTCATGACACCCTCGAAGTTTCATGTCCAACGGATACGTGTCGGCTGCGGTTGGACACGCGCACTGGTCGCCCGACCTGTGACTGTTCCGTGTTTGAGTGCGTATGATGTTTTTGGACACGTTCGTGTCATGTTTGGACACTATTTTAGATGTACATCACGTGCATATTAGTAGGTTAAATACCAACTCTTATTTCAACATATTAATGTGTTTTATTATTTAATTTTTGGTTTCCCCATTTATTCTGATACTGTCATGTCAGTGCTTGTTTCACTGTTTTTAAATCCTGTTTGAATCTCGTTTAATGAATTATAGCATGTATTATGTTAGGTTTTAATTACTACATATCAAATGCCCTGTTTAGGACTAACCCAGAGATTTTGGTATGAGTTATGTTTCCTTTAAGAATAACACTGTTAACATTCTCCTGAGATCCCTTCCTCCTTAACTGAAGGTTGTTTCATAAACTGTTAATACCTGAGAATGGAAGTTTAAATGTCTGAGATTTGATTCATTCCACTGTAATAGATTGGGTTCCCATCCCCTTCTTCAACTGAACCTTAATGAGTGTTCAAATTATGTTTTCTTGCAACCAATAATCCATTCAAGAACCTGTTATTTCATTTTCTATGAAAACTGATTTTTTTCTATTTCATTGTACTGAGTTTTGTAAAATCTGAATGATGTGATAACTGTATGTTCAACATGTAAAACCTGGATAACCTGTTAACTGTTAGGAGATCTGAAATATGTAGGATAATGACTTGATTTCCTTTTTCCTTTAAACTGAATATTGCAACTGTTGTGAAATGATCTTTGAGTCTATTATGAGTTGTGTTCTTTGGGTTTGTTTGAAGCCATGATGTTTTCTATTATTGCAAATGACCTGAGAGTGTTTGATATGTGGACTGAACTTGGGGGTTTTGTCCTGACTGAACTGAACATGAGTACACTGTTTTCTAACAATTAAGCACACCATCACACAGGAATCTGAGAATAGGAGTGGGCTGTATTGTTGTTTGGCTTAACCTGAGCACTTTGGGGCTTTATGTATTAGCTATTGTATTGAACAAACCTGACAACACACACCCACATGAGAACACAGGTTTTTCCTACACTAATAACTTTTTTGTCACCACATTTACATACTGCTATAAGACCTGAGAACACATGTTCCTCACATACCCTGTCACATTTGAACCCACACTGCCTTTTGAAAAATCTGAGAACACAATAAGCCTAGGCCATTAAACTGAAATTGTGAACTGATAATGTGTATGGGTTTCTGGATATTGAAAACTGAGTTGATTTCCTTTCCTTTCTAAAACTGTGATCTAATTGTTGGTTCAGTTATTGTTGTTGAATGGTAGGATGGAATCGAATTTAGGTTGAGATGTTTTGAACTGTTATTGAATTCCTTTCATTTTTGTTAAAACTGAAAATGGATGAACTGTGATTTTTCCTAAATAAAAACCTGAGGATTTCTTTCCTACATGTTCGTAACTGTACACTGAATTGGAGTTTTGTTTTGTAATACATGTTCTATGGGTTAAAACTGAAATTGATGTGTAGAACTAAAATAGGATTTGAATTGATAATGTAAATTTTGATATGATATTTTGATATGTTAAACTGAAGTTCACTGTTTTTGAGTATTGTAGTGACTGAAATGGGAATGTAGACAACTGAGAGCTATGGATACACACTGTTTAAGATTCCTGAGAACCCACATTCATTTCCTGGACTGAGACACACAGGTTTTCACTTCACCAAGCTCACAGGCTCTGTGCACACACATTAATTTAGCACACACACACACAGCCTATAAATGGCTCCTGAGCACAGCCCTAACATTAGCCTATTACCTGTCCATACTAGCCCCTAAACTTGACACCCTAACCAGCCTAAACTTAGCCCTGAACCCAGCTATATGCTGTCCAAGATTCACCCCAATGTGCTGTCCCATTGACAGCCATTTGGCCCCCCCAATTCCAGTCCATTTAGTCCCATTGTTAGCCTCCCCTTTCAGTCCATACTAATAGCCAAATGACAGCCATTTCAAGTCTCTTAAATCACCAAATACCAGTCCACATGTGGACAGCAGCTGTAGCCATAGCCTCCCTTTTTCCTGTCACTTAAATCAGTCCCTTAACCACCCATTGTTAGCCCCTTTGACAGCAAGCAAGTCCCCACTTGCCTGACCACAATTGACCCCATGGTAAGCCATTGCATGCCCATAAAGCAAGCCTAATCAAGCCAAATACCTGTCCATATATACACCATGACAGTCCCCTACAAAACAGTCCACTTTAGCCTTATTAACCCCATGATTGATAGCCTCAAAACCTGGGAATGAATAGGGATTGGTCATTGCATGTTTTAAATAATGCATGTGTATGAATGATGTATGTTGATGAGTAGCATATGTATGTATACATATATGAAGGCATATATGTATATATATTAAGGTATGCATACATGTATGAATATATAGGCATATATCAATGTAAAGTAATATAATCTATGTAATGTACCCTATGTAATGTATGTATGTAATGATGAATGTATGGATGTATAGTAAGAATACATGAATGAATGAAGGTAAAATGCAAGTTGAGTGAAGGTGATGCAATGTTCTATGTTAACAACCCTATACTCACCTCATATACCCTTACACTATTTTTCACACATTGCTATGACACTATGTTGACACTATCACTATGACACTAGTTCATATTGATGCATGTCGCACTTGGCTTTTCCTACATGTTCACTCACACCTTATCTCTCCATATATATGTTGTGTGTGATTAGCTTGGCTTGGCTTGTGCTTGTATTTGATTGCTAGCCTAGGCTTGGTTAGGCCTAGTGAGACTTGTTAGACTTGTTTGGGCTAGGACTTGACCTAGTTTGACCTAGTTTGACTAGTCTAGTTTGACTAGAGTTGACCGAGCGTTGACTTGGTCTAGTTGACCTAGACAGCATGCTGATACATTGTACATTTCATATATCACCCTCTGTATACATCTTGACTTGTGTTGCTCTAACTAGGAGTCGGGTACCTCATCTCGGACAGTACATTTACTTCAGACATTCAGATACGAGGCGAGTACATTCTCTAATCATTTCATATCCTGCTTAGAATTATTTCCTGCAGTAGATTACTTTACTTGTACTGTCACGTTGGTCACACGGATTGGTACTATATGGATCCTTTCTTGAGATGTTATCCTTAGGGAGCATCGGGTACTCTATGTTCTGTGCGTTTCACTTTCATAGCGTATCATATGCTTCTTGGTTCTTTGATCACTTACGACATGTACCCTCATAATCGTAGAGTCTTCCTGGAATCTTACACTGTTGGGTTATCCCCAGAATCCCCATTTCTATGGGACTTACACTGTTGGATTACTCCCAGAATCCCCATTTCTATGGGACTTACACTGTTGGGTTACTTCCAGAATCCCCATTTCTATGGGACTTACACTGTTGGGTTACTCCTAGAATCCCCATTTCTATGGGACTTACACTGTTGGGTTACTCCCAGAATCCCCATTTCTATGGGACTTATACTGTTGGGTTACTCCCAAAATCTCCATTTCTATGGGACTTACACTATTGTGTTATCCCCAGAATCCCCATTTTTATGGGACTTACACTGTTGGGTTACCCCCAGAATCCCCATTTTTATGGGACTACTATGTATCACCTTCGGGGTCTACCACCCTTCGGGGGCTTATCACCCTCGGGGTCTATCACCTTCGGGGTCTGCTACATAGCATCATATAACATAACCTGGCTGGATCCTTGTGTATTGATTGGGGTACGGGGGAGTATTACATGTTCATATTGTACTCTGACTCACTAGTCACTGCTAGTTCTCTATGTATAGTGATATTTCTATTACAGCTTTCACTCTCTGTTTACATACTACACTTCTTTCAGTACTTGTATCTTACTTTACTGCATGTTCATATTTCTAACCTGCTATGAATTGTTGAGATGTACTGTGCTCGCTCCCGTCCTGACTGGACCTGTTGAAAATTTTACAGAGGATGATGAAGAACCCTGCACCCTTACTTGGAGCTTGCCTAGATGACACTCGCGACCTGGACCCCTGGGGAGGTTCAGGCAGCTTTTCAGGATGATACCTTGTATAGTGTAGATAGCTTAGACTATTTCTCTTCATGTTTAGCTGTTGTCTTGGTTTCAGAGTTGTATTTCGTAGAGATGTTGAGACTTGTATTTCATTTCTATTGTACCTCAGTTGAGGATTCCTTTATCTATTTCATCGTGCCATATTCTATCTATAGTTTGTGATTGAGTTTTACCTCTGTGTTGGCCTCCTTATTGAAAGTATTCATATTATGTTAGTTATAGTTCATGACCTAGAACAGCGTTCTACCGCCGACACTGCGGCGTAGGCTGGGCGTTGTTACGTTCTCGTACCCTCACAGTGGGTGCGGGTCGTGACAACATATACACGGGTATCCTATGAAATTCCTAATTCCATGCCCACCTAAACCTGTCAGTTACCCCTACCTGTCCTTATATTGTAAATGCAGTTCTACCTACAGCCTTCTACACTTAACCCACATATCACATTCTCTGATACTGAACACGTATATCACATTCTTTTCTTTTTCTATCGATTGCTCTTCTTAATACTTGCTGCATACCTGAGCATGGACTACAATACACTGCTGTTTTCCTATAACTCTAACTATAGTACCTAACCACACGCATAAAATCTGTTGCAGATATGAAATTTCACATTTGATTACCCTAACTTCTCTCTTGCAGTTTACAGGCACACATCATCAGATACCAAGTGGTATCAGTCACCCCCATCTTACCCTGCTACCGAGGACATCTACCCTTTCTTGCTACAAAATTTGTTTGCAAGAACCTACCCCTGCACAGATACAGACACAACCTATTTCCTACTATTTATTGATATGCATAGTACCCCTGTGTTCCCAGGTATATGCTAGTGACACACCTGAATCACTTATTCGACCCATATCGGTATCGACTGTATCAGATCGGTATTGATCAGAGTAAGATTCGAGATAGTAACATTCTTTTTGGCCTAGGATAAAAAAGAAAATGCTAATAAATATATACCTTCATACACAACAAGGTAGTGTATCGAAAACACTAATTTACGGGTTGAGACTTTTGATGTACAAACTTGTTAAGCATAACTGAATCAACTCTAGGAAATGTAAGTGCATTCACCAGAAGACTACCATGATATGTTCGTACAATATATGTAGCAAAAATCACATCTGCATTGAACTAGTACAAGGCTGAGAGACCAAGCTGCAGAAAAGTTTAAGCTAAAGGCTTTGCACCAGTTTAAAAGCTAATGTATGGGCCTTTGGTAAAGTGTAAAAGGCAATACACAATGTCATAAGTGCTAACCCAAAAGAATGATTACGCTTGAAGTTTGAATAGCTACCAATTAGAGAAGATGTTACATTGCATAGTAGAAATATATCAAGAAAGAATCTTTAAAAAATATAAGTCTCAGTATCATGAGAACTTGAAGATTCATCAACAATCAGTCAAATCGAATTGGATAGGGGAGGCAGACATCTACTATCATTTTAGTGACAGTTGATCCTATCATTTTAGTGGCTCACTATTGTAAGAACTTCAAGATCCGTAAACAAAAGGCCAAATCAGAATTGAGCTGTGGAGGGACACAAACAATAAATCCCTGTAAATGACCAACTACTAACAAATGTTGAGGAAAGTTCCCATAGTTTAAACGACCAGCATGGTTCCCTATGTGACCAATCCTTCTTTCTAGGAGATCAAGGATAGGCATACTTATGGATCATATATATAGATACTGTCACTCTGCCCAATTGTAGGATGCATTATCAAAAAAGCTTAACCACACAATATAGGCTGTTGATATTAAATATTATTATGAAAAATAGAAGAGAAAATTTAAAATGAGATCAACGAATAGATGGTGAAAATTGAAAACCCAATTTAATGCCCTTAAAAGATAAATGTGAAAGAACGACCACGTGACATAGAAAAAACTAACATTGTGGTATAATATGCTCAAACAATTCAAAAAGCCTAAGATACTAACACGCCAGCTACTCTCGAGAGACAATAAATCAAACATGTTTGACTAGTAAGTATTTTGCCAATTTCGATTGAAATTGAGAGAATTTAAAGGAAGCGCTCACTCGATGAGCGTCTTCACAAGATGGCGAGCCACTTTGTGTTTGTGCTTCGCAGAGGATTCGCTGTCTTTCCAATCTCACTAGCCTACATCGATCAAACAAACAATACAAAAAATCATTTCAACCGTAAAATAACATCACCTTAAACTACAACTATACACACTTAAGAATCCACAGATGCACACTTTAGGGTTCAAAAGAGAGAGCCATCAATTGCAGACGTCTCAAAGAAACAAACAACACGCTATACGAATGTAATACCCGCTCCCCTAATCAACACAAATTCAGTAACTAGTGACGAAAAGAAACAAATAAAAACGAAGAAGAAGACTAAAACAGCTTATATCTTGTTCTCGATTGAAAGAGGCACATTTGTTAACTTTTTCCATCACCAAAATTTGCCTTCGAGGTCGGACCAACCTTGGTGACCTTTAACTACTGTGGGGCCAAACTGGCTTCACTCCTCCCTATCCCAAAATTAATCCATTAAAATTGACACCAAATCGTTCGACAAAAATTTCTAACGAAAGTTCAGCAAGAATTCAGAAAAAAAATGGAGATGGGTTTCTCGAAAAACCCTAAAAAAGGAGAGGAGGAGACATCCTGTGAGACATCTACAACGGAGGAAAAAAATGCTGAGTAGACATCTCGATTGACCTTGATCCGGTGACGGAGGACGGCGATCTGGATGAGCAACGACTCCCTCTCCGATCGCTACCGAGACTCGTCGTGCAGCCACCGTTGCTCTTCACGGAGCCACTGGTGCTCCTCGCGGAGCTCCTCTCTCTCCCTCCCAAAAAGAGGAAGAGGAGGAGGAGTAAGAGAGGAAGGATTTAGGTGGAGTAAGTCTAATGTTAGGGTTAGGATTTTGGTTGATTTGAGGAACAGGAGGAGAGGAAGCTGGAGGGAGAGAGAGAGGGGGGGCAGAAGAGGCAAAAAAAATGAACAAAGAGTGTACAGAAATGGGCCAGGTTTTCTCATCGAAAAAGTGGAGCAGCAGAATTCTGGATTGTAGTTATTAGAGGATTTTAGGAGGGGAAAAAAAATATTAGAGGGAAACTATCTTTAGTCCACGTTTTTTAACAAAACGTTGTTAAATTGCTTGACGTTTAAGACAAACGGCGAAAAAAAACGTCGATAAGTCAACATTTTTGAACGTTTAACATAGAAGGTCGGTAATTTGCTTATCTAAGTCGACTTAAACATAAATGTCGAGAAAAAAAATGCCGGTAATCCACAACGTTATAAGAAAACGTTGATATTTTTCAACATTTATTATAGAACGTCGGTGTATCATGTCTAATCCGACGTTTCTATAAACGTCGGAAGAAAAAAACGTTGGCAAAGTCCTATTTTCTTGTAGTGTGGGCTTGGCGACCGCATAAGTGTGCTGCATGCGGCTGGGATAGGTGGCCGCATGAGCGGTCTACATACGGCTGAGATTGGCGGCCGCATGAGCGGTCTGCATGCAGCTGAGATTGGCGGCCGTATGAACTTTTGTATGCGGCTGGAGCTCGTGGCCGCATGAGCCTTCTCCATGCGGCTGGGTTTGGTAGCTGCATGAGTCTTCTCCATGCGGCTGAGATTGGTGGCCGCATGAGCCTTCATGCGGCTGGCACCCTTATACGGCTTCTTCTTAGACCGCACAGTTTTCTATTAGCTCTCGTAAGTCCAACATAGTGCTTTCCTCTGCCAGACTTGGGGACAGCAGGGTCCTCTGCGGCCAGAAGTGGGGCCGCATGTGAGTCTTCTCCGTCGTCTTGGGCAGCAGAGAATACTTCTTCCAGAGCTGTGGAGGAATAGCAGTTTTGGGCCTCCACTTGCTGCGGGCCTTCTTCGTGTCGGCTCGCTTCTGGATCAGGATAGCGCTCCCGTCGGAGAACTTCTCTTCAAACGCTGGTCGAAGCGAACAACCAACATGTTGCGTGGAGCCGGCTTCGCTGCGTTCGATTGCGTCA